>CAVMKG010000800.1:27500-30000 GCA_963682025.1 Cordilura impudica
AAAAATTAAAAATTAAAAATTAAAAATTAAAAATTAAAAATTAAAAATTAAAAATTAAAAATTAAAAATTAAAAATTAAAAATTAAAAATTAAAAATTAAAAATTAAAAATTAAAAATTAAAAATTAAAAATTAAAAATTAAAAATTAAAAATTAAAAATTAAAAATTAAAAATTAAAAATTAAAAATTAAAAATTAAAAATTAAAAATTAAAAATTAAAAATTAAAAATTAAAAATTAAAAATTAAAAATTAAAAATTAAAAATTAAAAATTAAAAATTAAAAATTAAAAATTAAAAATTAAAAATTAAAAATTAAAAATTAAAAATTAAAAATTAAAAATTAAAAATTAAAAATTAAAAATTAAAAATTAAAAATTAAAAATTAAAAATTAAAAATTAAAAATTAAAAATTAAAAATTAAAAATTAAAAATTAAAAATTAAAAATTAAAAATTAAAAATTAAAAATTAAAAATTAAAAATTAAAAATTAAAAATTAAAAATTAAAAATTAAAAATTAAAAATTAAAAATTAAAAATTAAAAATTAAAAATTAAAAATTAAAAATTAAAAATTAAAAATTAAAAATTAAAAATTAAAAATTAAAAATTAAAAATTAAAAATTAAAAATTAAAAATTAAAAATTAAAAATTAAAAATTAAAAATTAAAAATTAAAAATTAAAAATTAAAAATTAAAAATTAAAAATTAAAAATTAAAAATTAAAAATTAAAAATTAAAAATTAAAAATTAAAAATTAAAAATTAAAAATTAAAAATTAAAAATTAAAAATTAAAAATTAAAAATTAAAAATTAAAAATTAAAAATTAAAAATTAAAAATTAAAAATTAAAAATTAAAAATTAAAAATTAAAAATTAAAAATTAAAAATTAAAAATTAAAAATTAAAAATTAAAAATTAAAAATTAAAAATTAAAAATTAAAAATTAAAAATTAAAAATTAAAAATTAAAAATTAAAAATTAAAAATTAAAAATTAAAAATTAAAAATTAAAAATTAAAAATTAAAAATTAAAAATTAAAAATTAAAAATTAAAAATTAAAAATTAAAAATTAAAAATTAAAAATTAAAAATTAAAAATTAAAAATTAAAAATTAAAAATTAAAAATTAAAAATTAAAAATTAAAAATTAAAAATTAAAAATTAAAAATTAAAAATTAAAAATTAAAAATTAAAAATTAAAAATTAAAAATTAAAAATTAAAAATTAAAAATTAAAAATTAAAAATTAAAAATTAAAAATTAAAAATTAAAAATTAAAAATTAAAAATTAAAAATTAAAAATTAAAAATTAAAAATTAAAAATTAAAAATTAAAAATTAAAAATTAAAAATTAAAAATTAAAAATTAAAAATTAAAAATTAAAAATTAAAAATTAAAAATTAAAAATTAAAAATTAAAAATTAAAAATTAAAAATTAAAAATTAAAAATTAAAAATTAAAAATTAAAAATTAAAAATTAAAAATTAAAAATTAAAAATTAAAAATTAAAAATTAAAAATTAAAAATTAAAAATTAAAAATTAAAAATTAAAAATTAAAAATTAAAAATTAAAAATTAAAAAACTAAAAATTAAAAATTAAAAATTAAAAATTAAAAATTAAAAATTAAAAATTAAACATTAAAAATTAAAAATTAAAAATTAAAAATTAAAAATTAAAAATTAAAAATTAAAAATTAAAAATTAAAAATTAAAATCAAAAATTAAAAATTAAAAATTAAAAATTAAAGACTAAAAATTAAAAATTAAAAATTAAAAATTAAAAATTAAAAATTAAAAATTAAAAATTAAAAATTAAAAATTAAAAATTAAAAATTAAAAATTAAAAATTAAAAATTAAAAATTAAAAATTAAAAATTAAAAATTAAAAATTAAAAATTAAAAATTAAAAATTAAAAATTAAAAATTAAAAATTAAAAATTAAAAATTAAAAATTAAAAATTAAAAATTTAAAATTAAAAATTAAAAATTAAAAATTAAAAATTAAAAATTAAAAATTAAAAATTAAAAATTAAAAATTAAAAATTAAAAATTAAAAATTAAAAATTAAAAATTAAAAATTAAAAATTAAAAATTAAAAATTAAAAATTAAAAATTAAAATTAAAAATAAAAAATTAAAAATAAAAATTCAAAATTAAAAATTAAAAATTAAAAATTAAAAATTAAAAATTAAAAATTAAAAATTAAAAATTAAAAATTAAA
Source organism: Cordilura impudica (assembly GCA_963682025.1). NCBI lineage: Eukaryota > Metazoa > Arthropoda > Insecta > Diptera > Scathophagidae > Cordilura > Cordilura impudica. The sequence continues at coordinate 29,721 of CAVMKG010000800.1, forward strand.
AATTAAAAATTAAAAATTAAAAATTAAAAATTAAAAATTAAAAATTAAAAATTAAAAATTAAAAATTAAAAATTAAAAATTAAAAATTAAAAATTAAAAATTAAAAATTAAAAATTAAAAATTAAAAATTAAAAATTAAAAATTAAAAATTAAAAATTAAAAATTAAAAATTAAAAATTAAAAATTAAAAATTAAAAATTAAAAATTAAAAATTAAAAATTAAAAATTAAAAATTAAAAATTAAAAATTAAAAATTAAAAATTAAAAATTAAAAATTAAA
>CAVMKG010000801.1:0-34408 GCA_963682025.1 Cordilura impudica
AGACAGACATAATAAAAATCAATTGAATAAGACGAGGAGTTGTGATCAGTGAGTGTGTTAAAGCAGACGTATTAGCGGTTAAATATAAAGTTGTGAGATATACTTGTAAATGTGTGAAGCTTATAAATAACTTACAATTAAACTTACACCTAATTATACTTATAAATAACTTACAATTAAACTTACACCTAATTATACTTACATATAAATAACTTACAATAAAACTTATAAATGAATTTGTAACTCAACACGGTATTATAAGAACCATAATATTATCGCCAAATAAAATATTAAATAAAGCCAATACCACATTCATTCCTCTGCAGATAAAAACCTGTTTATTAAACAAACAAAATCACCACCAATTCATTGAGAACATTCATATGCATTCATAATATTCTATAGTATTTATAACACGCCCACTCATATATGACTATGAGAGCAAGTGAGATCAATACAAGAAAATACGTGGTTTGACCAGCATGATTGCATGTGAATGAGTTCATGATTTACTTCAACACAATGAAGAGAAAAAACACGCCATAAATCAGTTTGCTAAAAAAAAATGCCATCAACCTATTACCATATAAGGTGTTGTTTACTTGTACATACTTGAACTTGAAAATAATTTCAAGATCAAGGTTATTATTATACCCTATACCACTATGTGGTTTGGGTATAATGACTTTGTGCTGCTGTTTGTAACAACCAAAAATATTTGACCTAGACCCATCTTTAATTATACCGATCGAATCAGAATAACTTTCTGAGTTGATTTAACAATGTCCGTCCGTCCGTCCGTCCGTCCGTCCGTCCGTCCGTCCGTCCGTCCGTCCGTCCGTCTGTGTGTCCATGTAAAGTTTGTAATCAAACTGCAGGTCGCAAATATGAATACATTTTGATGAAATTTGGTATATAAGCTTTTATCGGCCATGGGATGAACGCTATTGAAATAGGTGAGAATCGGTCCATGTTCAGACCTAGCCCCCATACAAATTACCCATATGAAATCGACATAAATTGCCATAAGATCCAAATTGTCATATAGATCTTACTCAAATAGGGTATGTATGCGTTCATTACATCCACTAATGAGTAGTCCAAAAATGATCCTTTTGACCCCATATAGAGCTGCTTCCCGATCTTCAGTTAAATCTATTAAAAAACAAAAATAATGCACTGATTCTTCTCAAATTTTGTTTGTACATATTTTTGCAAAATACAAGAGACTTTACCAAACATGATCAGGATCGGTCCATTTTTGGACCTAGTCCCTTTAGAGATATAGCATCGGATATGAACTTTTTCATATCTGCAGCCAAAAATATTAATAAAAATCCCACTCAAATCTGGTTTTTGCTTATTTTCAATGTCCAGTTAGTTGGGCCTAAGAGATAGGGTTTCTAAACGCATGGTATAGGGTATCGTATAGTCGGTCTAGACCGACTATAATTTTCTTACTTGTTTTTTCTTCTTTCTTATTCTGCCTGTACCAGAAATTCTTTTGCTACAGTGCAGAGCAAAAAAGATCACCGTCACACATTTCTTGTTATAAAAACAAAATATTCCAGCAAATCATAACGTTTTCGTTCTTTAAAATTGACATTTGCTTTACAAAGACTGTTGTTTTGACGAAACGAATGAGCAAAACGTTTTATAACAAGTAAGAGTGTTAAATTCGGCTGTGCCGAATTTTTTGATACCCTCCACCTGAGTCTTTAATTTTTAATTTTTAATTTTTGATTTTTAATTTTTAATTTTTAATTTTTAATTTTTAATTTTTAATTTTTAATTTTTAAATTTTAATTTTTAATTTTTAAATTTTAATTTTTAATTTTTAATTTTTAATTTTTAATTTTTAAATTTTAATTTTTAATTTTTAATTTTTAATTTTTAATTATTAATTTTTAATTTTAAATATTTAATTTTTAATTTTTGTGTTTTCCATTTTCCAATTTTCATTATTCATTTTTCAATTTTCATTTTCCAATTTCCATTTTTAATTTTTCAAGTTCCATTTTTCAATTTTCATTTCCAATTTTCCATTTTGCATTTTTAAATTTTCATTTCCCATTTTTCATTTTCAATTTTTAATTTTTCAATTTTCATTTTCCATTTTTCATTTTCAATTTTAAATTTTTCAATTTTCATTTTCCATTTTTCAATTTTCATTTTCCATTTTCCATTTCGCGTTTTCCATTTTCCATTTTTAATTTTTCATTTTTAAATTTTCATGTTCAAATTTCCATTTTTCATTTTCCAATTTCCATTTTCAATTTTCATTTTTCATTTTTCATTTTTCATTTTCCATTTTTCAGTTTTCATTTTCCATTTTTAATTTTTTATTTTTCCTTTTCCATATTTCATTTTCCATTTTTCAATTTTCATTTTCCATTTTCCATTCTTCATTTTTCAATTTTCCATTTTTCAATTCTAATATTCCATTTTCCATGTTTTAATTTTCATTTTCCATTTTCCATTTTTCAATTTTCATTTTCCATTTTTTATATTTCATTTTCCATTTTTAATTTTTCAATTTTCAATTTTCATTTTCCATTTTCCATTTTTCATTTTCCATTTTCCATTCTCCATTTTTCATTTTCTATTTTCCATTTTTCATTTTCCATTTTCCGTTTTTCATTTGCCATTTTTCATTTTTCATTTTCCATTCTCCATTATTCATTTTTTATTTTCCATTTTTCATTTTCCATTTTTAATTTTTTATTTTTCAATTTTCTTTTTTCATTTTCCATTCTTCATTTTACATTTTACATTTTCATTTTACATTTTACATTTTACATTTTACATTTTAAATTTTACATTTTACATTTTACATTTTACAATTTACAATTTACATTTTACATTTTACATTTTACATTTTACAGTTTACGTTTTAAAGTTTACATTTTACATTTTACATTTTACATTTTACATTTTACATTTTACATTTTACATTTTACATTTTACATTTTACATTTTACATTTTACATTTTACATTTTACATTTTACATTTTACATTTTACATTTTACATTTTACATTTTACATTTTACATTTTACATTTTACATTTTACATTTTACATTTTACATTTTACATTTTACATTTTACATTTTACATTTTACATTTTACATTTTACATTTTACATTTTACATTTTACATTTTACATTTTACATTTTACATTTTACATTTTACATTTTACATTTTACATTTTACATTTTACATTTTACATTTTACATTTTACATTTTACATTTTACATTTTACATTTTACATTTTACATTTTACATTTTACATTTTACATTTTACATTTTACATTTTACATTTTACATTTTACATTTTGCATTTTACATTTCACATTTTACATTTTACATTTTACATTTTACAGTTTACATTTTACATTTTACATTTTACATTTTACATTTTACATTTTACATTTTACATTTTACATTTTACATTTTACATTTTACATTTTACATTTTACATTTTACATTTCACATTTAACATTTTACATTTTACATTTTACATTTTACATTTTACATTTTACATTTTACTTTTTACATTTTACATTTTACATTTTACATTTTACATTTTACATTTTACATTTTACATTTTACATTTTACATTTTACATTTTACATTTTACATTTTACATTTTACATTTTACATTTTACATTTTACATTTTACATTTTACATTTTACATTTTACATTTTACATTTTACATTTTACATATTACATTTTACATTTTACATTTTACATTTTAAATTTTACATTTTACATTTTACATTTTACATTTTACATTTTACATTTTACATTTTACATTTTACATTTTACATTTTACATTTTACATTTTACGTTTTACATTTTACATTTTACATTTTACATTTTACATTTTACATTTTACATTTTACATTTTGCATTTTACATTTTACATTTTACATTTTACATTTTACATTTTACATTTTACATTTTACATTTTACATTTTACATTTTACATTTTACATTTAAAATTTTACATTTTACATTTTACATTTTACATTTTACATTTTACATTTTTCATTTTACATTTTACATTTTACATTTTACATTTTACATTTTACATTTTACATTTTACATTTTTCATTTTACATTTTACATTTTACATTTTACATTTTACATTTTACATTTTACATTTTACATTTTACATTTTTCATTTTACATTTTACATTTTACATTTTACATTTTACATTTTACATTTTACATTTTACATTTTACATTTTACATTTTACATTTTACATTTTACATTTTACATTTTACATTTTACATTTTACATTTTACATTTTACATTTTACATTTTACATTTTACATTTTACATTTTACATTTTACATTTTACATTTTACATTTTACATTTTACATTTTACATTTTACATTTTACATTTTACATTTTACATTTTACATTTTACATTTTACATTTTACATTTTACATTTTACATTTTACATTTTACATTTTACATTTTACATTTTACATTTTACATTTTACATTTTACATTTTACATTTTACATTTTACATTTTACATTTTACATTTTACATTTTACATTTTACATTTTACATTTTACATTTTACATTTTACATTTTACATTTTACATTTTACATTTTACATTTTACATTTTACATTTTACATTTTACATTTTACATTTTACATTTTACATTTTACATTTTACATTTTACATTTTACATTTTACATTTTACATTTTACATTTTACATTTTACATTTTACATTTTACATTTTACATTTTACATTTTACATTTTACATTTTACATTTTACATTTTACATTTTACATTTTACATTTTACATTTTACATTTTACATTTTACATTTTACATTTTACATTTTACATTTTACATTTTACATTTTACATTTTACATTTTACATTTTACATTTTACATTTTACATTTTACATTTTACATTTTACATTTTACATTTTACATTTTACATTTTACATTTTACATTTTACATTTTACAGTTTACATTTTACATTTTACATTTTACATTTTACATTTTACATTTTACATTTTACATTTTACATTTTACATTTTACAATTTACATTTTACATTTTACATTTTACATTTTACATTTTACATTTTACATTTTACATTTTACATTTTACATTTTACATTTTACATTTTACATTTTACATTTTACATTTTACATTTTACATTTTACATTTTACATTTTACATTTTACAGTTTACATTTTACATTTTACATTTTACATTTTACATTTTACATATTACATTTTACATTTTACATTTTACATTTTACATTTTACATTTTACATTTTACATTTTACATTTTACATTTTACATTTTACATTTTACATTTTACAATTTACATTTTACATTTTACATTTTACATTTTACATTTTACATTTTACATTTTACATTTTACATTTTACATTTTACATTTTACATTTTACATTTTACATTTTACATTTTACATTTTACATTTTACATTTTACTTTTTACATTTTACATTTTACATTTTACATTTTACATTTTACATTTTACATTTTACATTTTACATTTTACATTTTACATTTTACATTTTACATTTTACATTTTACATTTTACATTTTACATTTTACATTTTACATTTTACATTTTACATTTTACATTTTACATTTTACATTTTACATTTTACATTTTACATTTTACATTTTACATTTTACATTTTACATTTTACATTTTTCATTTTCTGTTTTTCATTTTCCATTTTCATTTTCCATTTTTCATTTTCCATTTTTCATTTTTCGTTTTCATTTTTCGTTTTCATTTTTCTTTCATATTGGCGATTTTTTTTTATTATAACGTGTAACGACGAGTTTCCTCTGGTTGCTGGGGTATAACTCGTGGGGTAGGGTTCGTCACAGAAATTTATACTTACGGTGACAGAGAGCAAAGGAAAACACCTGTATTTATTGTGGTATTACAATTTTTATTTAAGAGAAGAGAAATAGAGGATGCTAATTCTAATTTGTTTAATTATATAAAAAAAATATATCTTGGGAAAAGTAATAAGAATATAAAGGAAAAAAACGGGTGGACCTGGAGCAGCACTTCCAACCATAGAGGGGCCCTGAGACAGCACTCTCTATACTTCGCGCTGGTAGACCTTGGACAGCACTACCATAACCCGATGGAGACCTGGAACAGCACTCCCTTCAATTATTGGTAGACCTGGAACAGCACTACCGTGATATGCCGGACCAGTGTCTAATAGGGAGACCTGGAACAGCACTCTCTTTAGTTATCTAGTGAAAAAATAAAGTTACTGGTAGACCCGGAACAGCACTACCGTTTAATCATATAAAAAAAATAACTTACTGGTAGACCTGGAACAGCACTACCGTGATACGCCGAACCAATGTCTAGTAGGGAGACCTGGCACAGCACTCCCTTTAGTTATCTAGTGAAAAAAATAAAGTTACTGGTAGACCCGGAACAGCACTACCGTTTAAACATATAAAAATAACTTACTGGTAGACCTGGAACAGCACTACCGTTTAATCATATAAAAATAACTTACTGGCAGACCTGGAACAGCACTACCATGACCCGATGGAAGACCTGGAACAGCACTTCCGAAAAAAACAAAACACATGCAGAGAGTAATTTATATTGTTATTTTGTATTTACTTAAGTGTTGCGGCTTAATAGGGAGACTTGAAAACACTCCGTTATAATCACGCTATGGAAGACCAAGTACAGCACTTCCAAAACACTTTCATAAATAATTTATTATTGTTATTTGTTATTTACTCAAGTGTTGGGTTTTTTCTAGGGAGACCTTGAACAGCACTCCGTTATAATCACGCTATGGAAGACCAAGTACAGCACTTCCAAAACACTTTCATAAATAATTTTATTATTATTATTTATTGTTTATTCAAGTGTTGCGATTTTATAGGAGACCTTGAACAGCACTCCGTTATAATCACGCAATGGAAGACCAAGTACAGCACTTCCAAAACACTTTCATAAATAATTTATTATTATTATTTATTGTTTATTCAAGTGTTGCGATTTTATAGGGAGACTTTGAACAGCACTCCGTTATAATCACGCTATGGAAGACCAAGTACAGCACTTCCAAAACACTTTCATAAATAATTTATTATTATTATTATTTTTATTTATTCACTTAAAATGGAGACCTTGAACAGCACTCCACTATTATCCACCAGAACTTACCTTGCTACTTGCTACGATCGTCTCGACGGCTACTCGCTAACTAACTCCTTTTGTCTACTGTCCCCCTAAATATATACAAATTGTCAGTTGTGTTTAATATGTAAAATGAGAGAGTGTGGTAGGTATGTAGGTGTGAGAGTGTGGTGGGTATGATGTGTGAGAGATATGCAATTAAGTAAGTAAATATGTTGGAGGTATAGTAACCAACGGTAAAATATTATTCTTCCTTTCTACAAAAACAATGTCCCTTATGTTAGGCGGTTCGACAATGGAAAAGAAATAGCACATGGTATTCTTGTGTATTTTATTGTTAAAAAAAAAATAATTCAATTAAAAAAAACGATTTGCTTCATACTGATTATTTGATAACTGTTACTTAAACTTACAATATATTATATAAAAAAAATAAAATAAAAAGAAGACCTTCTTGGGCGATATTTAATTTTGTGTGGGCGAAAACGAAACCCCTTTGTTGACTTTCGTCATCACAAACGTGATAACGATAAAAAAATATGTGGCAATACTAGTAACATGTGGCATTTTTTTATGTTGTTGTACAATTATAATGTTCAACAACTAAACTGTTCCAACAAACACACTGGGTTTTATGTTTTTTTAGAGGTATCTACATACTTTTTCTCGTATCTAATCACGATGATGCCTGATTTAGCCAATTTTCAATGCCAACCTGCTGGAAATTATGGCAAATGATATTATTGTAGCCTTATCCAGTAAGATTGCTTTTTTTGTGAATGAGCGTGATTTCAACAGACAGACGGACAGACGGACATCGCTATATCGACTCGAGCTGTGATAAGGATCAAGAATATATATACTTTATGGGGTCGGAAATTAGTTTTTCGATGCGTTACAAACGGAATGACAAACCTATATATACCCTCTGCCACTGACTTGTGGAGGGTATAAAAACATGGTTTAATTATTATTACAACACAAGATCGACAATACATAAAAAACTAACATACAAAACATACGGTTCGATGCACTTGTTACTAATCTGTTAAGATTCCATATGCCATTCCAGTTCCCATCTATGGAACGGTTGGCAAAAACAAAAAAAAACATGTGAGTGCGATCACAGTGAAGATGTGTAAACATCTAGTAATTAAAGATTTTTTTATGTCATTTTTTAAAATCAAACAGAAAGCGTCATATATGTATCACCTATAGCAAAAACTGTTTCAGCTAATTCAGCAACCCTTTGCTGTAAAACGTTAAAAATATCCCAATATTAACGTATATAAGTGATACGTAGATGACGCTTTTAAAAAAGTGGCATAAAAAACAATGTTAGATCATAATTTCTTCACCAATACAATCATAAGTCACACAGCGTTATGTGTCAGCTCTCACCTATTACGTGTTACACTGTTTTTGTGATTGTATTGTGAAATAGAAATTTAGCCCCCTGCGCGTATAGATGTATACACATCAAAAAGCTTTTTTCCCATTACGAGATTTGTAAGTGATTAAAGCGATGTTAATGTAGAGAAAGCTAAAAATTGGAAAAAAAAATCTGCTTGTCCGTTCTAACTCTCGTATGAAAAGAAAGAAGAAACATTTCTAATGTTCTTTTCTTTCAAATGTTGAGTTAAATAGTTGATTAAGCATGAGTAGAAGCAATAGGCAGAAAGATGCTGAAGATGAACAAGTCGCTTTGTTCGAAAGTAGCTATTCCATGTAGCGCTGTCTTCAATTTTTTAATTTTTCTCTTACATTGCATAAAGTATTATCTTTTCTAGTATTAGCAAATGTATACATGATCTCGAACTGAACAATAAATAACTAATTATTATTACAACACAAGATCGACAATACATAAAAAACAAGTAAGAGTGTTAAATTCGGCTATGCCGAATCTTTGATACCCTCCACCTGGGTTTTACGTTTACATTAATATCTGGACTTCTTGCACTATTTGTAACAAATGTAACGGGTGATTTTTTAAGAGCTTGATAACTTTTTTTTAAAAAAAAACGCATAAAATTTGCACAATCTCATCGGTTCTTTATTTGAAACGTTAGATTGGTCCATGACATTTACTTTTTGAAGATAATTTCATTTAAATGTTGACCGCGGCTGCGTCTTAGGTGGTCCATTCGGAAAGTCCAATTTTGGGCAACTTTTTCGAGCATTTCGGCCGGAATAGCCCGAATTTCTTCGGAAATGTTGTCTTCCAAAGCTGGAATAGTTGCTGGCTTATTTCTGTAGACTTTAGACTTGACGTAGCCCCACAAAAAATAGTCTAAAGGCGTCAAATCGCATGATCTTGGTGGCCAACTTACCGGTCCATTTCTTGAGATGAATTGTTCTCCGAAGTTTTCCCTCAAAATGGCCATAGAATCGCGAGCTGTGTGGCATGTAGCGCCATCTTGTTGAAACCACATGTCAACCAAGTTCAGTTCTTCCATTTTTGGCAACAAAAAGTTTGTTAGCATCGAACGATAGCGATCGCCATTCACCGTGACGTTGCGTCCAACAGCATCTTTGAAAAAATACGGTCCAATGATTCCACCAGCGTACAAACCACACCAAACAGTGCATTTTTCGGGATGCATGGGCAGTTCTTGAACGGCTTCTGGTTGCTCTTCACTCCAAATACGGCAATTTTGCTTATTTACGAAGCCATTCAACCAGAAATGAGCCTCATCGCTGAACAAAATTTGTCGATAAAAAAGCGGATTTTCTGCCAACTTTTCTAGGGCCCATTCACTGAAAATTAGACGTTGTGGCAGATCGTTCGGCTTCAGTTCTTGCACGAGCTGTATTTTATACGGTTTTACACCAAGATCTTTGCGTAAAATCTTCCATGTGGTCGAATAACACAAACCCAATTGCTGCGAACGGCGACGAATCGACATTTCACGGTCTTCAGCAACACTCTCAGAAACAGACGCAATATTCTCTTCTGTACGCACTGTACGCATTCGTGTGGTTGGTTTAATGTCCAATAAAGTAAACTGAGTGCGAAACTTGGTCACAATCGCATTAATTGTTTGCTCACTTGGTCGATTATGTAGACCATAAATCGGACGTAAAGCGCGAAACACATTTCGAACCGAACACTGATTTTGGTAATAAAATTCAATGATTTGCAAGCGTTGCTCGTTAGTAAGTCTATTCATGATGAAATGTCAAAGCATACTGAGCATCTTTCTCTTTGACACCATGTCTGAAATCCCACGTGATCTGTCAAATACTAATGCATGAAAATCCTAACCTCAAAAAAATCACCCGTTATATAAAATATTTGAATATGTCAACACTTTGATAAACCTATTACTGAATTATTACAACAAATGCTCTGAATTTTCAGCATTTTATAGAGGTGTCTACATATTTTAGGTCATAAATTGGCACAATGACTCCCGATTTATCCCATTTTAAATACTAACCTGATCCAGATAATTTCAAACAATATTAAGTTTAACCAGGTAAATGGTTTATTTTGTAATTTTGTTTTTAAATTTAAATTTTTTAATATAAAGGTGCATTTTATTTTTTACAATCCTTCTCAATTTTCCAGACCTATTAGTATAGGGCACATTTGTGAGTCCGCATAGATCAACTTTCAACTCTTACTTCTTTTTATTGTATTAAATCTATCTTTTAAATTAATTAAGATGAAAATATTTAACAAATTGTTTTTTTTTAATTAATATCTGAACATTTTACTGATACAAGGCAAAACTAAAACTGCCAAAAATTTCAGTCAAAACTATTTTGAATGTATTTGTTAAATATCGCATAATTTTTTTCAATTTTAAACTGTAAAGTCTTTTTAAGTCTGGTAATAACTCTATAATATGAAGGAAGTAAATATGTGGATTCTTTAATAACAATGACAAGTATAAAACACTGTTTTGTGCATAACATTAAAATATTATAAATTTGAACATAATTAATTTTAGAAACATAATTAATTTTAGAAAAATGTCCGATTCGTTTTTCGATGATGCTGAAAACACATCAAAGAAATACAGAACATAAAGATTTTGCTTCAGTTAGTTGAGAGACGAGAAGCTAATGGATGGCTGGAGCATGTCAAAGGTGACGACTATAAATGCAAATGCAAGGCTTTTGAAAATATATTAAAATGCGATAAATCAGATCTAAGTATACATGCTTATAACCACTGTTATAAAAAATCTTTTAAAACCAACAGTATTGCCATAATTTGAAATTGTAAAGATGCTAAATTGCAAAAAAAGATGCTTAAACGTACTGGATGCTAAGTTTTTTTTTCAAATTTCATTACCTTTATACTGAAAAATTATATACTTATTAATAAATTCTTTGGTTTTTAAATCGAAAAATTAATATAAAACATATGTTTCGATTTATATTTTTTAAATTTTAATTAAAATTATTTTGGATTTCATCTGAAATTTTTATTAACATCAAATTGAGTTTATTTTAAACTTAAATTAAATATTTTTAATTTTAGAGGGATTTTTTTTTTATTTAAAATATAACAGAAATTACATTATCAAAAGATACGATTATATTAGAATAATTGGTTTATGGAATCTAACATTTCTGTGATGTCTTCATCTTCAAGTTCTTCTTGGCTCTGATATATATCTGACGATCGACTCTTATCAACGACATCGCTCGGAATATTGTAAGTGTGACAGCACCGATTTTTCAATTTCAATCCTTCATTTATAGGTATTACAGAACATAACAACTCGGATTTTATTCTGTTCGAAGTTTGCTTTTAACTAAAGCTATTAAACTAAACAAACGTTCAACTTCGGCTTTTGAGAAAGACAAAACTAATATAGACAATACAAATATTGATAACTCCTAAAATGGATTTTCGCCAATAGAATTTTTCAATCCATAAAGAGGTTGTATTCAGTGTTGTATCCCAGTTTTGTTCTGTGATATTACTCCATTGGATTTGAATTTTTTCTGTTTCAGATGATATAAATTTAAACTCTTCTAATATATTGGTTATCTGTTCTTTTACCCGATTTAATGTGTTTTGTATTGAAAATTTTGGCATTTTTTTAATACAATAATATTTTTTGGCAATCGACTTTCAAATTCATTAAAAACTGTTGTTGGTGTTTACATTCTTCTATTTCAAAATGTTTTGTTATATTTGTTGAAAGAAACGAGCAGAGTGGTAAAAGGAGTAGTACACAAAATTACTGTACTACACTTTGAGAAATAAAAACATATCAATACCATTAAAATTATATATTCAAAAATTATGAAAAAAAAATATCAAAAAAAAGATGCTAAAAGCAACTTTTTATTAATAAAAGATTCTAAGTTAGCATCTAGCATCTTTTGATAAATTTTGGATGCTAAACGACAAAAAAAGTTGCTAAATCTAGCAACTAAAAAGCTAAAACGGCAACACTGAAAACCAAGAACAAATATTCTGTTTGAGTTGTAACATCTCATTTGCAAGCCATTTTAATTAAGCTGCGTTCACACTATGTGTTTTGCTTGTGTTTTTCTTATTGTTTTAGCACGTGCAATTTGTACACATAGTGTGAACCCTTTCAAAAACTGTTTATGTACAACACATTTGGCAAAACATATGTAAATTTTTCAATTAGAGCAGGTTCTATTTTGGCATGACAACCATATTAAAATACAATACTGCTTGTGGCGAAAGAAAAACAGAGTAAATTATAAAGATAAATATTGAAAGAAAAATAAATTGTTTAATATTAATTAACAATTAAAAAATATATAAAATATATTACTTTATTTTTAACAATAACTTTTTGTAAATTCACAAATTAAATCAGCTGTTGTTTACATTTAAAGGTTATGTCATACGGAAATACATATGTACGCAAAAATAATGAATTGTATGTAAAACGCCAATTTTGACACACACGCCGAATTACGTATGGATCGTAAAACTGAATTTACATATGGAAAATACACATAGTGTAAACACACCTTTAATTGTGTAAATTTTAAATGCACAAAGATGAATTAAACAGAATTGCAAAAATATTTTTTTTTATATCTGTATGTTTTTTATATTATTCTTATGTAATTCTCATGATATTTTCATCTTATTTTTTATATTTTTTATTTTTACATAATTGAAATTGAAAATGTAAAAATTAAAAATAAATTTTAAAAAAAGTAGTGTAGGGAAAAAAGGGAATTTTTTTCATAAGCGTAGAGATTTCTGAAAAAATCTCCTGGCATCACTAGTACCTATTAAAAAACAATGTAAAAATTCACAAGACAACGCGACATAGACTTGCTTTGTTCAAAAGCTTGCATAAGACTGAATGAAATTGTTGCTTTGGTGAGTATTTTCATTTTTGTTCGGCTGTATACATATAAGAAGCCAATTTGAGTTCGGTTTACTCGTGCTGCTATGCATATGTTTGTGTGTTAACAAAAATATACGATATCCCAGTCATCATTTCGAAGATTGTTTTAACAAAAATTACCTTACTGTGTCTTCTTCGAGCACTTTTGATGATTAAAAACTGCTTAATCACATGCGCTATTAGAAAAAGACTAGATAATGATTTTTGCTTTCTCTTAGAAAGTGATTTATAGAAAAATTACATTAAATAAGACTCAAAAATGAGTCGAAACTGATTAGAAAAGCGAATAAAAAGGACTCTCAAGAAGATTCGCGGGTAAGGTAATATTTAATCCCAACAAAAGAATATTTTGTGATCAGCAAAAGGGCGCATTTATAACTGTTTTAATAGCACATATGAGTCAAAAAGACTCTACATGATTATTTATTGCATAAAATGCTTACTGGGATTTTATTCACTATCTGTAGAAACAGGTTTTTTAAGTAAAACAAATCTGCATACAATTTCAATTCTATTTCGTTCACAATGATACGATCACTTTGTTTACTAGCTACAAGTAAAATAAGAAAATAGTATTATAATACAGCGTAATGATGAATTGTACTTCTCAATTAGTTTATTTTTAATGTGCCATAAGAAGTTCGATTTGTGCTAAGAAAAGCATGAATATATGTTTCCAAGGGCGAAGCTTCATCATTGCACTATGATTGAGTTGAGCTCCGCGACTATTCATAATGTGAATAGCTCGTGTCAAAAATTTTTGGTAGTTGGGAATGGCGTTTGTGTTAAGAAAAGCATAAACGCATAAATCCCAGGGCAAGGCTCGATCATTGCACATTGATTGAGCTGAGCTCCGCGGTTATTCTCAATGTGGATAACTGTTGAAACAAAATTTTGGGAATGGCGGTTGCCTCCGTCACGACATTAAATAACAAAGTTTAAAAATTTATTGTAATTAAACATCTGACAAAAAATAGTATTTTTCTAAACAACAATTTTTTTTACAGGGTAAATAAATATTTTATGGCTTACCTACCTACTACTTTTGAAAGCAAGTATGCAGGGTTTATACATGTACTAAAAATACAACTCTTAAAACCATACTATTTTTTCAACTCTAAAAATTTCAGAATTTTGTAAAAATAAAATAAAATACCGATTTATTTTAATATGCGCTTATTATGGATATACAGAATATATGAATATTATTTATAGTATTTTGATATTGGCAACAGTAGTATGTATCAATTTGTAACATTTTGTGGTGTTATAAAAATCGCAGAATATTGATATTGGTTTTATATAGTTTCTTTTATTAATTAATTAACTAAAATATTACACCAAAAAATATTGATATTGATGAATTTTTATATTATTAATACAACGACAACAAAAACAACATGCACAGCTATGACAAAATACAAAATTTAGGAAAACAATATAGGAAAACGTCATATTCTTTTTTACCTTTTCAGTGATTTCTCGGCACCTATGAAATCTATTGTCATGATTTAAAAACAGGAACCTTCTCAAGATGTTAGTGAATCATTCTCACTAAAAACAAGCGCCCTATCTGCCCTATTGAGGGCGTTATCACAAGAACACATATTCAAATCATATTTTCTCATGACTTTTTATTCTTCGCTCAATTCTCGGGACCAGATTAACCGATTTGGACGATTTTAAATAGCAAACTTCTCAGGATGTTAGTGAATCATTTTTTATACCAAGGAGTACCCTAGATATCCGATTGAAGCCGCCATCGTGATTTCCACAGACGGACAGACGGACAGACGGACAGCCGGACAGACGGACAGACGGACAGACGGACATCGCTATATCAACTTCGCTTGTTATAAGGATCACAAATATATATATTTTATGGGGTTCAGAATTTTTTTTCTAATTATTACAAACGGAATGACAAACTTATATATACCCTCTGCACACTGGAGTGGAGGGTATAACTAACAAATCATACCAACGTTTACAAGTTAATATTACACAAGTTAGTACTGACTTGTGTAACATTGGTGTAGCCAACACTGAGATAATACATAGCATTAATTGCATCACTGTTATGTAATTATCTGGTTACTGCACTTGCTGCGATTCAGTTTTTTTTTTCTCAACACTAGCTGTCAAATGACAATTTGTTTTTTTCTTACTTTGATTTAGTCATTATTAGATATACGTCGAATTCATTTCATATATTTCTTGGCGCTCCCGCGCATCTTTGTTAACTTGATAAATAAATGTATTGATTAATTTTAATAATAAAAATAAAGTTAACTTCCAACTGTGATAGCTAGCATTAACAATAAATTTACTGTGATATTTTATTTTATTTTTACATTTGTATTTCAAATTTGTGTTTTATGTCGTGCTGTATGTTTCGTATTAAAACCATATCATAATTAATGTGAAAATTGACTAAAGATTATATATTCAATAAAATACAAATCCCTGAAGATGGTGGAAAAATCCCACCGAAACGTTGGATCAAAAAAATGAAATAATAATCTTTTATTTATATTAAAAACAAATGACCTTAAAAGCCTGTATTTAGAAATTGCTAATAAAATAACTGGAAAAAAAGGTCGATTAAAAAACTAACTTTAAAAACAGTATAACATTAAAATATTAACTTGCATGACATTTAATATTATCAGTACCAAGAAAATTTTGAAGCTAAATTACACCTTTTAACATTGGCGACCGTGACAGGCCACGCAGTCCAAAACTGATTTGGTATGTTTAAGTGTGAATTATGTTCAATTCAGTTATACAAACGTAATCAATCTTAAAACAACCCCAACTTGATTTGCATGGCTGACATGGCTCTATGTTACAAATAATTCGCCAAGTTCATCGTCGTAAATACAACGCATCACCACGAGCCACTAGATCATGTTAAAAAAACAAGGGGGTTGTAGTAATGCACAAAGACGACCAAACGTATTTTGTGACAACAACTTGTACTAATTGTACAATTTGTAATTTTAAATAATTACTGCCAATATAACATAATCTAAAATTCAAATTCACGTAGCCGACAGCGGTAAGTCTTCAAGTGACGGCTAAAGACCTCATAAAGCAAAAATGAAGTTCCTCACCATGGCTGAACCAAAAATCCAGAAACTGAAGGTAGAACGGAACACATTATTTGCACAGCAACATCGTGTAAAAGAACTCGTGGATGCCAAATTATCCATTGCAACTGTTCAAAAAGTTGAGCTCAGATCACAAGCGCTCAAAAAATATTATTTAGATTTTCAAAGTATTCAAGCTGCCATAGAAGAATTAGATTCGAGTGATAATACTCGCGCAACTTTATTTTCGCTTCGCCCAACTCTAATGGTAGCCATGTGTCAATTGAAATACGAAAAGGTTAATGATAGTATCAACCAATCAGCTATAAACGCTCCGCTAAAGCTACCAAAGATTACGTTGCCAACTTTTCAGGCGATTATATGCAATGGTTGTCGTACTATGACATATTCTCAGCACTTGTTCACCGCATTACCTTTTGTCATCTCTGAAGGAAGGTGCCTTAAAACATGTTCAGTCTATTGAAGTGACCCCCGAAATTTATGATGTCGCACTAACGTTGCTCGTTGACAGGTATCAAAAGTGTAACATTATAATTAGAGAAGATATAAGACATTTACTCAAATTACCATCAATTGCTAATAAGGGAAGAGCAACAGATATACGAGATCTGACTGACACAGTGGGTATTCATCTAATATCACTGACGTCTCTCGGCAGGCCAGTAGCATACTGGGACGACTTGATTGTCGAACTCATATTGTCTAGACTGGATAATATCACACTTGATAAATGGAACGATGAGTGTCCAACTGAGAGGTTTCCGACACTTGAGGAATTGCTAAAATTTCTTGACAGGTGTTGTAGTCATTTGGAAGTTATCCACCCAGTTCAAACACAACATCTGCAGCCCCTCAGAAACCTGGTACTGAACCTCCTCGCCTACATTTCGTTGCATCTAAAAATACAAAACTTCCACGAAAAAGCACATACTGCAATGGCATAAATCAATTGATATATCGCTGCCGGCAAGGCAACGATTTGATGCCATTCACGAAAGAAACCTTTGCAACAACTGTATAAAGGTTGGTCACACCCATCAAAGTTGCAATTCTGAAAAATTCAGAAGCTGCGGTAAACTTCATCATACACTTCTTCACGAGTGTTCATTCGATGCTAGGGCACAACCTGCTGCACAAATTACTAGTATTGCAGGTCCACCTGTACACAGTATGGATGCAGATTGAAAATTAATAAGCTTAGCAGCAAAGAATACAACTTCTAAAGCTCAAACAGCCATACACTGAACAAAACTTACGCAATTCAATCATGGCAGTCTAATGTTCAACACGACATAACATCTGGTGCTCATTGCTCCACAGCTCGCACAGTTTTATTGGGCACTGCCTTAATTCAAGTTGTTAACAAGTGGAACAGCACTACGCCCTGAAGATCACTGTTAGATTCAGGTTCGCAACAAAATTTTATCTCAGATCGCCCTGCCGTCCAACTGGGCATACGTCGTCGACATGGCCAAACAGAAATTAATGGCATTGGTGATCCACACATATTTCCGTAAGGCACGTAATCACCGCTATAATAAGGTCAAGAACTAATCTCTATGCTGCGGAACTAGATTTTGTTTTTTCTGGAAAAAATTGCTTAGTATATATGTATAATTATGTATGATGTTTAAATCAAAGCAACTAATAATAAGGTCAAGAACTAATCTTTGTACTATGGAACTAGCTGATCCTGCCTTTAGTAGGCCTCAGAAGATCGACATATTGCTCGGGGCAGAAATTTACTTCGATATATTAATTCATGAGCAACTTCGGCTTGCTGATAGTTTGCCAGTACTCCAAAATAAAACGTTAGGTTTGATTGTAACTGGAAATCTACAGCCCGTAAATAAATCAAGTTTCCAGTGCAGCAAAACTTCTACAGCCAGCATTGCTTCATTGGAGTTGCTTCTCCGTTAATTTTGGGAAATCGAGGTATGTACCAGTCCTACAAAAACCAGAGGAAAAACTTTGTAAAATGCACTCAACAGTAAAAAGATCTGAAAGTGGCAGATTCATCGTAAAATTACCTTTCCGAAAACCTCAAACGGCCTTAGGTAAATCTTTTCATACAGCAATTCATGAGAGAATTTGAGAACCTACATCACATGAACCAGGTTGAGGATGAACCTTACAATAGCTATTGTTACCGCATCATTGCGTAATAAAACAGTACAGTTCATCAACAAAGCAAAGCAACAACTTGTCTCTTAACGACATTCTTATGACTGGTCCCACAGTACAATCAGACTTATTCACTGTAATCACTCGTTTTCGAACTAGTCGTTATGTATTGTATAGGCGTCGACAACTCTGATTGTAACTATCAAATGGTTCTCTGGCGCGACACACCTCAATCATCAATCTAGTTCTATAAATTGAATACGGTCACATACGGTACATCCACTGCACCATACTTAGCTTCTCGTTTTCTAATAAAGTTAGCTGAGGACGAAAGGGACAGTTTTCCATCTGCTTCATCAGCACTCGTCAAGGAAGCTTATGTTGACGATATTATTCAAGAGGCTGCATCTTTGTTAGCAGATCTACAAACATTGCTTGGCACAGCCCAAACTTGAGTTACGTAAATAATGTTCTAATAACCCTCAGCTCTTAAGATTTATTCCAGAACAACATAAAGAACCATTCTTGAGGATTGGTGGAAATGAAGTCGTTAAAACACTTGGTCATCTGGCATCCTAATGCTGATGCCTTTTACGTTCAACTTTTCCTTTGAACAGCCCACAACAATTTCTAAACGAACTGTTTTATCTGATCTGCGAAGAATTTTTGACACCCTTAGACTGATTGGGCCTGTCGTAGTGTTAGGAAAAATATTTATGCATCAAATTTGTAAACTACAACTTACGTGGGATGAGCAATTACCAAAAGAAGATAAGCAGCGATGGGTTTCATATGTGCTGCAACTTGAATATCTGAATTCACTCAACTGCAGCGAAACTTCATATGGTGCATGTCGCTACTTGCGCACTATTGATGCACATGAGAAGGTTACAGTAAAGTTTATTTGCTCAAAGTCACATGTGCCGAATTGAAGTCAACTAAACTTGCTAAACTTTAGCTTTAAGCTGCATTGCTTATGACTGAGCTGGTAGATCGGCTGCTCAACACTTTTGCTTTCCATGGATTGCAAAACCTTCATGCATATGGATAACTTTCGTAGCTTACAGAGTGGCCTTAATTCAGGAACTTACACGAATTGAAGAATGGCACTATGTTAAAACAAAAGAAAACCCAGCAGATCTCATCTTCCGTGGCACGTTGCCCAAAAGGTTTCTAAATTCCCCACTATGGGAGTCTGGCCCTGCCTTTCTGTCAGCATCAAAAAGAGTCATGGCCCAAAACCTGCAGTTCGAAGACCTAGGGGATATTCCAGAGCGAAGACCAAACATGATTGCGCTTCAAGCAACTAAATCAGAATATACAGATTTAATATCTACCACAAACCATCGACAACCGTTGAACTCATTAGAGCGGTTATTCGCATATTGCAAACGCTTCAAATATAATGCCAAGGTTTCGGCAGAAAGGCGAACTTATGGCCCAATTACAATTTTGGAGCTCAAAGACAAATTCGCAATGCGCAACGCAATTGCCTCTTAGCAGGTTACAAGACACTTTGCAATTCCAAGGACGTCGACAAGAATAGTAAAATCAAAAACTTAGACCCTTTTATGGACTCAGTTATGGAAATTATTCATTTCGGTTGACGTCTCCATAACAGTGACTTAGAGTATCAGTCCAAACATCAAATTATTTTACCAAAAAAATTTAATCTACAAAATACTTTAGCACTTTCTTATCATTTCAAGCACTTGCACGCTGGCCCTCAGACCCTTCTCTCTATTTTGCGGCAACAATATTATCCTATCGATAGAAGGAACCTATGTCGCAACACGGTGCATCAAAGCATAAGGTGTTTTCGCACAAAACCGACAAAAAAGGATACATTCATGGGTAGTTTACCGAAAGAGAGAGTGCAATCAGGACGTAGATTTCTTACCACAGGAGTTGACTTTTGTGGTCCCATTTAAGTCCTTTCATACATTCGTGGCAGGGCACCGAAAAAGGCTTACTTGGCTTTATTTGTTTGTTTTACCACAAGAGCAATCCACATTGAGGTTGTTAGTGATTTGTCAACAACAGCATTCATTGCCGCACTTCGGCGGTTTATTGCACGAAGAGGACTTTGCTCAGTTATTATCAGAGACAATGCTACTAACTTCATTGGAGCAAGGAATGAGCTGCGACAATTATGGCAAAGCGAAGCTCACCTAGCAACCATAAGTGAAATATGCCAACATGATCAGATCGAATGGCGAACAATCCCACCAAGATCTCCCCATTTTGGTGGCTTGTGGGAAGCTGCCGTAAAACAAGCATAGCACCACCAAATTATAGTTGTCGCAAGTGCCACCCTTTCGTTCGAGGAGTTAACCACCATAACAGCTCAAATTGAGGCTATATTAAATTCTCGCCCACTTACGCCTCTCTTATCAGATCCAGCGGACTTGGAAGCTCTAACTCCGGGGCATTTCTTTATTGGAGAACATCACTTCCAGAGCCAGATATCACTGATTCTAATTACAATCGGTTGACTCAATTCAGACAACTCCAGCAGCTACAACAAATTTTAAGAGAGTGTTGAGATCATTGTTAATTCTTGTTCACGGCATTGCAGTACACGATATATGCGTAAATTTTCTTAAAAATTTACCTTTCCATACTAAATTTTCTTAAAAATTCTGAAAATTTACCTTTTCCTTAGTAAATTTTCTTAAAAATTTACCTTTCCTTAGTAAATGTTCTTAAAAATTCTGAAAATTTACCTTTCCTTAGTAAATTTTCTTAAGAATTTACCTTTCCTTAGGTAAAAATTTACCTTTCCAGTCGATAGAATGCTCTCACCGTGTACAGACTTAATTTACACAATCGTCAATCAGTGCAATATTCACGTGCTCTCTCTAAACAACGGTTATTACTAACTCTGTTTTATATCTACATATATAAAGCAAAAATCTTATTTAAGTGAATTGTTTTTAATAATAGCTTAACTGGCATTAAGCCAAATTCTAGTTAAAATGGCTGAGTCACCAGATCGAGGTGGTCGTCCAACACTGCTAATAACGATGGACATCTCAAAAAACTTACTATTATTTCACCAGGAGGAAAATTCTTAATAATGGAACGTACAAGTAGCAATGATACACTTGCCAATATTTCTCTCGCCTTATACAATTAATTTCATTATCAGCCGAAATCAAAATCGATATGAAAGAACATCGTGGTTTAAATTACGCCAAGGAAGTAATCTACTCTGACGACCTACGAGGTATAGACGAAGGCGAAATTGTTTCCGAATTAAAAGACCAAAATGTTGCAATTGTTAATAAAATATTAAAAAATGTAGACGGAACCTTAAGAGAAACAGGTCTAATAGTGATTACCTTCGCATCCACCTCTATTCCATCTGATGTAGCTACTGGGTATGAAAAAGTCAAAGTTCAGCCCTATATTAGATTACCCGTAAAATGTAAAAACTGTTTACAATAAAGTCATATAGCAAAATTATGCAAAAATTAAAAAATATGCGGTAATTGTTCAAATCCGTTTCACATCAATGAAGAACTGAAAGAAAAATGCCAACATCCTACATCTTGCTGTCATTGCAAAATCAACAATGCTGACGATTCAAAACACCCAACATACGAGAAATGTTGTCCGATATTTCTTAAGGAAAAAGAAATACAAGCTATGTATATCCACATTAAAAAAAGTAGGAGAAAAATGCTACAGCAATATATAAACAACGCCACTCTATGCAAAATACATCCTACTCCACAATAACCAAAACCGAATATGCCACCTCCAACAGAAATACTAAAACCACAGTTCACTAAAGATTATTCTGATGTCATCAGCGATTTTAATAACTCCCTATCAGAAATGGAAACAGATCAACAAAGCAACTCGTCCCAAACAAACAATGGAAACCAACCAATGATTCTGCCAAAAAACGCATCAAAGAAGTTAAGAAAAAAAATCAAAAGAGCCATCAGAAAATCAATAAGAACAAGTAAAAATTAAATCTCAAAAATCTCTATTACAATGTCTGCTATAATATTTTTTAAAATTCATTCTCTTGTTTTTTACAATTCTATTTAGCTTTTATAAATTCACTTTTTCATTTTACCACTCACTTTCTTGTTTCTAAACTAACGCACAGTGGCTGAAAATCGTTTTTCATTGACCAAAATTTTGTAACTTTTGAAACGATCAAAATATTTAAGTAATTTTTTTTAGTGGGTAGATATTTAGTCCAGCTTTACTCAGTTTTAATTGCATTAAAATTGATTGAGGACTTTTTAGGAATTCTAGTTCAAAATTGAACTTTTGATTTTTTTAACTTTTAGAGTGAAATATGTGTTTATTTTTTTATATGTTAAAAAATTTAATATTTAGATTTTAATAATATTATAAAGATTTTTTGTAATAGTGGGATTTTTTTAATGTTATACTCAAAAAAATTTTTACACTCAAAAAAAAAAAAAAAAGTAAATCAAGTAGAGATTTTGCTATTATTACTGAAAAATTAAAAATTTTTTGTTGTCAAATTTGTTTACACATCAAGAATATTTACACTAAAAAAAACGTTAATAATATTATCTAAAAAGCTTGCTACTACTAAAATCTTGCTAATACTACTATGTTTTTCGTTCTTAAATAACAATGAAAGGCAATTATAATTATTATTCATTTGACTCAAATATTGATTGCAAATATCCATAGTTTGTTCTGTGTTATTTCCGTTCTTTAGAAGTTTTTTGACTTCTTCATCTAAATCCCGATGTTCAACTTTTCATTGTTTCGAATACTGGAGATGAATGGATCTGACGTTGCCAATAATATATTAAATAGATCTTCATTTGTGGAATTTCGTGAAATTTTTCTAGTATTGTGCTCTCTACAAAATCTGTAATCCTTATTCCTTTTTTCCTGATCCTCCTCTGATAGTTCTCCAAGTGGCACCAAATGATATTAAATGACATCTTCTCCTTGATAAAGGATTTTGTAAACTGTTGTAGACATATTTCTCCATGGGTAGTTGGTTGTATATATTTTTGTAGTTTCCTTAGCATAATCTCCAAATTCTCTATTTCGGATACTGTTTCTGGATTAAAAGAATCTTCTTGCGGTATTGCCATCATTTGTGTTGCCTGACCCTTGCTTTGGCTGATCTATAATCAATCCAAATTTGCGATATTCATTTTGAACATGTTTCTTTTTTGAACTTCTTAATCTTTGTTGGTTTCGTTGTTTCTTATTGATCCTGAAGACCCGAAATCCAAATCATAACTGATTTTTAGTATGTGTTCCATAAGTCGTATTCTTGCATGTAGTGGTGATAATCCAAATTCAAATGCATCGGTATTATCTAATGACTTTGTCGGGACTTGGTTTAATTGGCTTGATGTAGCTTAGCATATAAAGCAGCTGGATGCTGCAAAGCATGACCTACTTTTCCATCTATCATTGTTAGCACTTCTTGGTAGCTTACTTCAAGCTGCTGCCCATCTTACTGTAATTGTATCGGCTGTAGTTTTGCAATTTCATGAGTTTTTCGTTTTTGAATTCAAATTTGATTGGCCCGCAGTATTTCGTAGATGATGGTGCCTCATTTTTCCAAATATCCATTGTTTGCGTTGTACTAGTCGAAGGCTCTGAATCTTCCAAATACTTTTTCAATCGCAATGGTACAAATGATACCATGAACATGTCTGAGTCCGAAATATTTTCACATACTACTTGTTTGTATTGTTTCTGTCCCGAAGAACCATCACATCCCCATTTACAAAAAAGAATTAACTTTGTGTCTCCATATTTCTTTAACTCATTTCCTTTTATTTATTGAAGCAAGCGTTCGGCTGTGTGATCAAGTAGAGATTGTTGGTGTACCTCTTCCGAAATTGGTGTGATTGTAATAGTGTCCTTTGATGGCAAACAGTCCATTTTAGCAGCGGGTATGTGGTGATATGCTGGATACATATTTGAGCCTTTTTCAATCGCACGCAATCTGAGCTGAATATATTGCTGTTTTGTTAATTTCAAATCCAGAAATAACGCTAATGCCTCCTCAATTGTGAACTGTTTTGCATCGCTAGGAGTTGGTATACTTTTAAGAATCCGTTTTGTTCTCACTGTACTGTTAATTGGTTCTGTGATCTTAGTTGATGTAGGAAAGATCCTTTTATATTTGTACAACCAATTTCATCGTTAACATCTATAATTTTCCACCTCTTAGATCTATCGCTGCACTTGTCCAATGATTTGCGTGGTCTTCCAGCCTTATCTTGCTTTGCTGTTTCTGCAGCGACAGTAAGATGGCCTTCTTACCAGTTTGCACGTTTTAAATAAAAATTTTGTTTACTAAAGCTAACTTCTTTGTAGCGTTTTTTTAGTGCTTTGACGAAGTTAAATAATTGCTCTTGCATTTCGGTGCTACACGAATTTAAGTTTAATTTTATTTTAACGTAACTAAGAACATCTTCCTGGTTTTTGTTCCTAAAATACTCTTCGTCCAGTTCTTTATAACTGAAGCTCTCCATATTTTTCTGAATATTTTTATGTGCGACTGTTATTGCTGAAATATATTAGAGCAATTGAGTTTGCATTCAAATGTCGCTTTCTTATTAGCCTTCTCATAAGCCATCTTACTATGTTTCTAGGTAAAATAAAAAGGTTGGAAAATTGCATTAGTGCATTACTACCTAAAATAATATATCAAAAACGCACTATACAAATGAATTACCTGTGTGTGTTTTCTTTACTACTTGCATTAGTGCATTGTTAGGTAAAATAAAAAGGTATAAAAAAGGTATGATAATAAAAAAAACCCAGGTTACTAATGAATAACATCCTCAGTGTATTGACATTCTTACTTAAAAATATATTTTGGTAATAGAACAAATAATGACAATTATAAGCAATAAAATACCTAAAGCACAAATTTAATACACCATTGTATACGAGTACTTATTGGGCTGTTTAAATTATCGTAATTTGAATTTTTTTAGAGTAATTTCATTAAAATGAAAAAAGTGTTCTACCCACGGGTCGTCACGGGTGCAAAAGTATACATATGGTTAATGAGGACACTTTCACCTTTCTCCGGGTGGTATACGTTTCTTGTCCCCTTTTGTTCCCTAGAAGTTGTATTCCACTAAAGTTGAAATTTGAGAAAAATATAGTAGTTTCATAAATATTCCACAACGCCCCTAATGGTAAATGGTAGAACTGCGACCACTTACAACAAATTAAGACTATAAATACTATAATAAAAAGACCGCAGGTCATTATCGATGATAGGTTGCGAGTAGTAACTATTTATTTTTGATAAAAAAAACAAAAAAAAATCACCTTTTTCTGAAATTAAAAAAAACAGTTGAGTTTGACAGCATTCCACGCCCACAATTAGCAATAGTTTAACCTAATTTTTTGGCTACTTTAATCTGGATATATTAGCTACAAAAAGGCGTTACAATTTTAAAAATCGGTAACAAAAAAATTAGACTTTTGCATTCTTTTCATATTTTATATTTACTTTCCACTACACTGAAAAAGATATATATACCACTTTTATGAAATTACTACCTAAAATTTTAATATTAGATGTCTGGTCGTTCATTAATATCCAATAAACTTAATAATTTTAATTATTTTACCTTTTTTATTTTTGAAAACTAATGACGCTTAAAATTTTACAATGGAACATATACGATTATTTAAACAATTTTAATGAACTTCAAATTTTAATTAAAACTTACAGCCCAAAAATCATTTGCTTGCAAGAAAAACATATCCATTCCCTAACAAATATCGCGATTCCTTCAAATTATAACTTATATATTATAAACTCATCCGTTACTAGATACGGGGTGTAGCAATTCTGATACATCAATCCTTGCAACAAAAACAAATTACTGTTGCTAATGTCTTTGACTCTGTTTGTATCGAGGTATCATCGAAAATAAAATTCACCATATTTAATGCATATATTTCTCCCACAGATATTTTCAAGAAAAACAATATTGAAACTGTTTTCAGATCCAGTTTACCAATGCTTATAACTGGCGACTTTAACAGTCATAATAGGAATTGGGGGTCAACTTACAAAAGTATTGCAATATATTTGAAGTATCTAGACCTATTTCTATTAATATTAACCAGGAAACTGCAAACATTTGTAAAATTATTCTAGCGGCTGATAATATTTCAATTCCCCAGTCATAAAACAGACCAAAAAAATCCCATGGTGGAACAGGGAGCTAGAAATAGAAAAGAATAGTCTCTGGCACTCACTCAAAGGAAATATGGTACAAACTAACTTACTTATGTACAAAAAGGCAAACGCATTATATAAAAGAAAAATTAAACTAGCTAAAAGAAATTCAATTTTTTCCTTCACCACTACTATCAATCCAAACCATCCTACTGACAAAATTTGGACCAATATTCATAACTTTACTGGATACAAAGCAAGTCAGGGTATCCACTGCATAGCTTTAGTAGATAGCCAGAATTTATTTATTACTGACAGAGTAGAAATAGGAAATGAATTTGGAAAATTTTTGTCTGATTTCGTTAGTTACTACGCTTATAACTCGGGAACGCCTGGACCGCTTTCGATGATTAGCACCAATACGGACAGGTCTCCACTCAAACAAGAAGAATACCCTAGAAAATTAAGGAAAATTTCCAGAAAAAAATTATGAAGAAAACTCATTTTCCCATACATTTCGTATGGAGCGATTTTACAAAGCCATCCAAGAACCCATAAAAACAAACATAATTTCATGATGGCGTCGTGTGCATCAACTTCTGACAACTGATTGATTTGAACAGTTTATCAAATTTTTATCGGCTTTAGACAGTTATTGTAATTGAATTTGATCAAATATACTGTTTTGAAACGATTTTTTTGAATTTGCGATTACCAGCGAAAAGTGATTTTATTGAGGTGAGTTCCGTTTGATGAAGTACACATCGTAAATGGTTATGCTCTTTGTGATTGCGTGCTCATCGACAATAAACCCAAAGTTATTGGAATTTATTTTTAGGTAGATTATTTTGGAAATCAATTCGAATTAGCTGTTCATTGTGCAATGCATTTTTAGGTGAATTATTTTGAAAATCAATTCGAATTCGCTGTTCATTTCATTCTGATTGATCATTTTGGTGTGGAATTCCATTTTCAAACGGTAAATTGCCAAGAAACATGTTTATTTTGTGAGGTTATGACATTTGGGCACATGTTTCATGTTTTATGTGTTCATTTCTCAGTGTAATTCACAATGCCGCGAGCCAGAACGTCTAATCTTTCGCACCGAACCTGAAATGCAAATAGAGTTCGGAATACCGCCTATCAATTGACGACGTATGAATAAGAAATCGCACGGGAACAGCGCCGTGCTAATATGGCCCGATTTCGTGCATTCTAAATACAAGAAGAAAGGCAGGCGGCAAATGATACGGCTCAGTTTACAATGAGAAGACGTTGGGCAATTAGAAGAAATACTTCAAGTGTTGATTTGAATCGAGTAGCGTTTCATTACGATTGCAGAATTGACTACAGCTCGCATCCCTCCGTTCAAATTGGCCCAATGGAGGCTGTGGGCAACCATTGCGGTGCATTGATGTTCGCTGGAGAAACACCTGGATTGTGCTGTCTCAGTGGCCAGGTTAAATTACCACCATTGCCCTTGCCAACAGAGCCATTGCGTTCTTTGCAATCATCACGTCATTTTCTATCGAACGCTCAGAAATACAACGGATGCTTGAGTGTTTGTGGCATTAATCTGGAAAATGCATGTTTTTCACACGGACAACTGTATGTCGCATGTTGCCGTGTCGGAAAACCATCTGCTTTGATCGTTTTCGTACCTGACAACAAAACGCAAAATATCGTTTATCACAGAGTGCTTCAATGAGGGGAAATACAATTCAATAAAAAAAAAAAATATTTTCGTACGAGTAAGTACACATAAAGGTATATCAGTTTAAAGCCGGATATTAAATTTTAGGTTTGTCAACAGAGGGACATGGACATGACAAATGAGTTGTTTAGAGCAAGAAGGCGACAAATATCAGTTTATATCTGCATTTTTCATTTTAGTTTCATTGGTGGAGGGGTATTCTCAATGTATGTTTTAGTCCTAAATACATATATGTACATCTATAGTACAGATATTGGGGCATTTTTAGGCAAAACAACGTTTGCCGGGTCAGCTAGTTACTTAATAAAAAAAAAAATTAAGTTAATATAAGTTCATGATTTGAATTATGAAGGTTATATTTAAAATAATCGTTTTATTTTTTAGTAAATCTTTTTTTGCTGTTAAATATATATATGTATATATATGGGGGGTTTCATGTCAAGTGCACTAACTTTTGAAACTGATGTCTTCCGATCGGGATGAAATTTGCACCAAGGTTAGTCCTATTGGATAGTAGTTTAGACACAATTTTTCAATAAGAGCGGTCCAGATCTCTTTGAGTTAGAGGGGATCAAAATTTGACATTTTGGCCAAACAGGTGTTTTTTCTCATCCATGTAACTTATTACCTATTGTTCTTAGAAAATTTTCTCCCAAGTAGTTTAGATAGCTATTTCTTCAATATTTCGGAAAAAAATACTAAAAAAAAAAAAAAATTTAGACTTTTTTTGCTATATTAAAGCATTTTTTGCCTTTTTTTCAAAAAGGGCATTTTTTTTTTTTCATAAGAAAGCTTAGGATTTTTCCTTTAAGAGCTTTTTGGTCGCTTAGTGGGATGGGAGTGGGATATCTATCAAAATAAATATTTTGTAACTCAAGACAACGGTTTTTCAATTTTTCACAAATGCACTATTTTGAATTTTTTCCTATTTGTGTGTAAAACCTTACAAATAAAACTTATACTGAGAAACTGGACAAATTAACCTTTCCGAAGGTATGTAACATACCTTCATAACATAACAGAAGAGAATGGTTATCTGTAAGCTGAAACAGTTATTTGCAACATTTCAATCTGAACACGAGGATGTTAGAATTGGCTTCACGAAATTAACCCAAATGAGGCCAAAACATTGCGTTTTGGCAGAAAGCAGCGGAACTCACACAGTATGCGTTTGAATTTACCATGTAAATGTTAAACTGATGTTGAAGGAAATCAACTTAAAGTATTTAACAGATGATTCGGCAGAAGATTTACACGATTACCGCGATTGCCTTAAATTGACTATGTGTCCTAATGCAACAACTTCTTGCCACTTAGGTGAATGTACCAATTGCACGAAAACCACATTCATCAAAGAAAATTTAATCAACTCTTTAGATCGAGAATATATAGAGGAGGTCAAATTTTATTCTTGGATTCAGACTGACAGATGCACATTGAAAACAATCATTTTAAATGTGGATGATTTTGTGGAAGAAATGTGTACAGGATTGCTAAACTTGCGAAACCATGACTTTTTAGTCAAAGAGCAATGGTCATTCTTCAAGGATTTGAAGATACATTTGAAGTCTGGTGAATTCGTTGTTTCATATGATTTCGCAGAAAACTATAAATATGTTCTTCAAGATGCCATTCAAGCATTCCACTTCAATAACGACCAAGCAACTATATTCACAGTAGTTATTTACTACATGAAAGATGAAAAACTGGAACACAAAAGTATGGCAATCATATCCGACGATTTAAAACATGATACCGTTGCAGTTTATGAGTACCAGAAGAGAATACTAAAATTTCTAATATCTAAATTTACAGTAAAGAAGGTATACTACGTTTCGGACGGAGCTCGTCAACATTTTAAAAACAAAAGTAGCTTGGTGAATCTTATGGCCCATGAAAAAGATTTTGGAATGCCAGCTGAGTGGCATTTTCATCCTACTGCTCATGGTAAAGGAGCATGTGATGGTATTGGAGCGAACCTTAAAAGAAATGCAGCGAAGTATAGCCTCCAGTGCTCTCATCAAGATCGCATCTTAGATGCGACTGCTTTATTCCATTGGACAAAGAGTTATTGTAAAGAAACTAAAAAAGTTTTTTGTGACAAAGAGGATCATCAGGAAATATTGAAAACACTGAAGAGCAGATTCGATGCTGCGGTAACAATCGATGGCACCGCTCAATACCATGCTTTTATACCGCTTGTCGATGGAAGACTCAAGTTGAAAAAGTTTTCTGCCTCTATTCAATGCGATTTCTTTCCAAAGACAACAAATAAACCACCAGCGAAATCAACAGCTGAACCTAGTAACGCCTAGAAAGGATTGACAAAAAAACGCAGTAAATAAAGGCGACAAAAAAGCTGGATGAAAGACTGGGTATTTAAAAATTTACAAGACTTAAATACTTCATCAGCTACAATAAATTAAGTATAAAAATAGTTATGATATAAATGGATTTAATGCAATTAAGATTAAATTTTAATAAATTATTTATCTTTTTATTTTTAATATTATTATTATTATACATTAATTAAATTATTATTAAAAATAAATAAAATATAATAATTTTTCAACATTTCTATAGAAAATAAGCGATTTTTTTCTCTGAGGTTAACATATTCTGGGTATTACAGTATCGAGGGTATAAAATTTTAGTTAGGTATGTTATATACCTTCGGAAAGTTTAGTTTGTCTAGTTTCTCAGTATAAGTTTTATTTGTAAGGTTTTAGACACAAATAGGAAAAATTCAAAATAGTGCATTTGTGAAAAATTGAAAAACCGTTGTCTTGAGTTACAAAACATTTATTTTGATAGATATCCCACTCCCATCCCACTAAGCGACCAAAAAGCTCTTAAAGGAAAAATCCTAAGCTTTCTTAAAAAAAAGGCAAAAAATGCTTTAATTTAGCAAAAAAATTGTCTA
This sequence comes from Cordilura impudica, assembly GCA_963682025.1. Classification (NCBI taxonomy): domain Eukaryota; kingdom Metazoa; phylum Arthropoda; class Insecta; order Diptera; family Scathophagidae; genus Cordilura; species Cordilura impudica. The sequence continues at coordinate 31,615 of CAVMKG010000801.1, forward strand.
CAATTTTTTTTTAAAGTATTTTTTTTCCGAAATATTGAAGAAATAGTTATCTAAACTCTTTGGGAGAAAATTTTCTAAGAACAATAGGTAATAAGTTACATGGATGAGAAAAAACACCTGTTTGGCCAAAATGTCAAACTTTGATCCCCTCTAACTCAGAGAGATCTGGACCGATCTTGTTGAAAAATTGTGTCTTAACTAGTATTCAATAGGACTAACCTTGGTGCAAATTTCATCCCGATCGGAAGACATTGGTTTCAAAAGTTGGTGCACTTGACATGAAATCCCACATATATATTTTGTTTCTTTCAATTGGTATTGAAGCATAACAACATTTCATACTTTTTAAAAGCGTTATGATATTTATTATTCAATCCCTTTTTTTTTGAAATATACTTCATATATATATATGTCTGACTTTTATGTTAAATTCCAAATATATTTAATTTAAAAGTCACCGTTCCTTTTTAAACGCTTTCTTTTAACTCATACTCTCTGTCTGTCTGTTGTGGGGCAACCCCTTCCCCCCAATCCAATTGGTCTGAAACTTGGCTCATAGTCTTGTTGTGACTACAGATTAGTTTTGGGGTAGTCACGTACAGGCACGCACAGTCACAGAGAGATTCAAAACTCATATGCATAAGGAAAGAAAGAGTTTTAATAAAAACTTTGTTTTTATGGGTTAGATTATTATGAAACTATATGTATGTTAGTGTTATATGTTGAGTTGGTTCACTGATGAATGCTTTGTATACGTTTTTGGTTTAGATTTTAGATACTTCACTGATGTTTGTTTTTGGGTGATGTGTTTGCTCGAACGATGATTTGTTGGATAATGGTTATTTGATGAAATTTTTTTATGGTTGATTCTGTGATCGTTAGTTTGAGTACAAAATGACAATTGCGTGTTAAGGGGCATTTATTGTGGGGTTGCCATTGTTCACTAACGTGAACATAAGCAATTAATGAGTGCCACCAAAAGTACAAAATGTTGTAATGGTATCCCTCGCGTTCATTGCTTTAGTTTATGCATTTGACAGCCATAAATTCCAGATGGTCAAATGTAAACAAAAAGATCGAATTAATCAATGCAAATAAATCAAACACTTGTTGCTTGACACATATATACATACGCAAATATACGCAGTTCTTAACCGGCCACGGAGGTTTCAGGAGTTACCTCTTTAAATGCCGGCATGATGATTCACCAATGTGCCCAAGATGCCCGGAAATATATGAAGATGCGGAACATGTTTTCTTTGAATGTACCAGATTCGAGTAATGCAAGCGCATAGTGTGGGAAATTGGTCAGGATATAGACACGGAGCATATAATAGATGCAATGCTAAGTTCGGGGGAAAACTGGAATTCGGCCTGCATCTTTGTAACCACCATCACTCAGAAACTACGCATGGAAGAAAACATGCGCAAGAGGATAGGAGCATCCATAGTTCGGAATTCAGGAGTAGCCTAAAGCGCTAACCAGCCCCGCGAAGTAATACCTAACGGCAGTCCCCCAGGGAGAGTGGTTGAAGACTTCGGATTCGGTTTTTTAGTGAGAAAGCGGCACACACGGCTTGAATCTCACATATGAAGGACACCATTCATATCTTTAGGAGATTTTTCCTCCCCCAGCAATTTAAGAAAAAGTTATATACATATATACATAGTGTGTGTATGTGTGGATTTACATTTAGTGTTTATATCTTTTACACCATGTCCAAACACACATCGTATTGTTTGTGAGTACATTAATTATAATTAGTGTTTATATATACCATGTCCATGCACTCACTACATTATCAATGCTATTAAAAGCCCACTTACATGACACACCTCAGTCGTATGATTTTCCGGCATAAAAAGCAGATGAAATTCATCGGACTGTCATAAAGTCTGCATACTTAGGACATTTAAACCATCACATTCAAGTCATATGAAAACAGCTGTTCAGAATAACACACAAATTTATTTTGAAATTCATATTTTATTTCTACTTTATTTGTTTTTGTTTAATATTACCAAAAAAAAAACATTCTGGTCCGATGAAAAAGGAAAGTTTTTAGAAATATTTCTAAAAATGAAAAAAAAAAACCATCAGACTTGGAAAATATATTCATACAGACTATAAATTTCATAACATAAGCTTTTTACATGATACGACTTCTTTATAATACTCGACTTTTTGACAGGTCGTATTAAAAAATGTGATAGTGTAAACTGCCCTTAAACATTCTGAAAATTGTAAGACTTTCGGTAATTTGCAAAGACATAAACAACGTAAAACGACACAACCGGAATGCAAGCTTATGGCCAGGATGAGTAAAATTGACCCATTCCTCACATGAACTCAGAATAGACCGTTTTTTGAATCGGAACATGGCATTAAAATATGGCAAGGACCGTAAGTAGACGTGTGACTGATAATAATCTTCATAGTCGCATAGCGAGAAAAAACCCAATATGTCAAAGAAATATATTCTGCAGCGCTTGCGGCTTGCAAAAACCCATCTTCATAAGGATCTAAATTTTGGAAATTAATAGTGTGGAGTGATGACCAGTCAGTATAGTAAAAACCTGTAAAGCACGTCAGGTCGTCAGTAATGTTTTGGGCATGTTATACCTCATCCGGGGATTATTCCTTAGATAAAATCGATGGGAAAATGTCTGGGGATATCCTGCAGAATAATCTAACCAATGTTTACGCTGTCCACTAGCATGTATATTTTAGCAGGATTACGACCCGAAACATACATCTCGGGACTCTTTTCAGGTAACCTAGTTATATGTCCAC
>CAVMKG010000802.1:0-116831 GCA_963682025.1 Cordilura impudica
TAAAATGTGTGACGAAGATCTCCAGATAATAAAATGAGAGCTTCACCAAAAAATCTTTCATTGCCTTTCAAATCTTTTATCAAATCAAATCACAATGTTTGTGAGCCATGGTACATTCATCCCAAATAAAAATACTGCATTTTTGCAGAACTTTTGCCATACCGGAATGTTTTTTGATATTACAGACGGCATTCTCATTTTTTTGTACGTTTAACGGTGATTTGAGTGCTGAATGAGCTGTGCGGCCACCATGCAATAATGTAGCGGCTTTTTCCTTCTTTTTCGTTAGAATATTTATATATAAAAACGTTTGTGAGTTTATTTATTAAAATTTATATAAATTTGACAACTCATTATTTTTCGAACGACAGCGCCATCTACCGGGTCCAATAAAAAAATGTTTCTAACATACATATATGTACATTCTTAGTTTCATTAAAATCACACCATAAATAAGAATATTCGAAATAACTTTACCCAGCGCCACCTATCGGGTCCATTTATACATACAAAAATTTCTTATGACGAAACATACGTTCATTCTGAATTGCAGTCAAATCGCGCTGAAAGTAAAAATTTTTGTTTTTAACTTGACCCCAACGCCAGCTAGAGGGTTAAAACTAAAAAAAAAAACAGAAGAGCTCGAACCGAACCTATGCTGGAAATCCTACCTCGACAGCTCTTATGGTTCCGGAGATCATTCGTTACAATCAAATGCATCAACGTTTTTATATATACGCTCAACGTTTTTATATATACGCCACGCCCCTTTGCCCACTAACAACTTTATATAGCTAAGGTCTTATTATTTCGCAAAAATATCCTTTTGTGAAAATTTCATGACGATCCTTCCAGTAGTTTAGAAGATATTACGATTTTTTATTTTTCTAAAAAGGGGCGTGGTCCCGCCCACTTTTCTTCTTGTATGTATTTCTATTCATGCTAATACCATATGTACCAAATATGACTGCTGTAGGTAAAAAAAATTCCCGTGATATGACTTTTTAAAATTTTGGGTTATATGGGCGTGGCACCGCCCCTTTGTCCAATCAAAAATTTATATAGCATATTATTCCTTCAGGAAGATCGGTTCTTTGGTTTGGCCTCCTATAAAGCACAAACAAACACACATTCATTTTTATATATATAGATAGATTGAAAGCAGATTAATTATGATTTAAGGTAAAATGGGGCGAAAAAGGGGGACTTGGTAATAAAAAAATGTATGGCTACCTTACCTGTAGATAAAAAGTGTATAAAACTTTAGATAAATACATATTACAAAAAAATTATTTTGTATAGCAAACATTGTTAGTGGTATAAGTAAAAAAAAAGGGGGCGGTGAAATGGGCGTGGTTCATAGTTATATGGCGACGTTAACAGTATTAAGAGCAATATACTACCAAATAAAAAAATCCGTTGGAAGGAACAAATTTGTACAGAGAAAAAAAGTTTAAAACTTTCAAACAAAATTTGGCGTGAAAAGGGGCGTGAAAGGGGGCGTGGCGTAAGAAATGTTTATTTCTACCTCGCCTGGAGTATAATGTGTATACAATTTGAAGTAAATCTGTTAAAAACTATATGGGAGCAATTACATAATTTTAAAAAAGTGGGCGTAAAAGTGGGCGTGGTCAAAAAAAAGTACCCTATTAATCATGCCAGAGTCCCAGTTAAATGCTGTGAAAATTTCAGGAAGATCGGTCCAGAGGTTTGGTCTCCTATAAGGTACACACAAACAAACAAACAAACAAATAAACAAACACACATTCAATTTTATATATATAGATTATATTATATTATATTATATTATATTATATTATATTATATTATATTATATTATATTATATTATATTATATTATATTATATTATATTATATTATATTATATTATATTATATTATATTATATTATATTATATTATATTATATTATATTATATTATATTATATTATATTATATTATATTATATTATATTATATTATATTATATTATATTATATTATATTATATTATATTATATTATATTATATTATATTATATTATATTATATTATATTATATTATATTATATTATATTATATTATATTATATTATATTATATTATATTATATTATATTATATTATATTATATTATATTATATTATATTATATTATATTATATTATATTATATTATATTATATTATATTATATTATATTATATTATATTATATTATATTATATTATATTATATTATATTATATTATATTATATTATATTATATTATATTATATTATATTATATTATATTATATTATATTATATTATATTATATTATATTATATTATATTATATTATATTATATTATATTATATTATATTATATTATATTATATTATATTATATTATATTATATTATATTATATTATATTATATTATATTATATTATATTATATTATATTATATTATATTATATTATATTATATTATATTATATTATATTATATTATATTATATTATATTATATTATATTATATTATATTATATTATATTATATTATATTATATTATATTATATTATATTATATTATATTATATTATATTATATTATATTATATTATATTATATTATATTATATTATATTATATTATATTATATTATATTATATTATATTATATTATATTATATTATATTATATTATATTATATTATATTATATTATATTATATTATATTATATTATATTATATTATATTATATTATATTATATTATATTATATTATATTATATTATATTATATTATATTATATTATATTATATTATATTATATTATATTATATTATATTATATTATATTATATTATATTATATTATATTATATTATATTATATTATATTATATTATATTATATTATATTATATTATATTATATTATATTATATTATATTATATTATATTATATTATATTATATTATATTATATTATATTATATTATATTATATTATATTATATTATATTATATTATATTATATTATATTATATTATATTATATTATATTATATTATATTATATTATATTATATTATATTATATTATATTATATTATATTATATTATATTATATTATATTATATTATATTATATTATATTATATTATATTATATTATATTATATTATATTATATTATATTATATTATATTATATTATATTATATTATATTATATTATATTATATTATATTATATTATATTATATTATATTATATTATATTATATTATATTATATTATATTATATTATATTATATTATATTATATTATATTATATTATATTATATTATATTATATTATATTATATTATATTATATTATATTATATTATATTATATTATATTATATTATATTATATTATATTATATTATATTATATTATATTATATTATATTATATTATATTATATTATATTATATTATATTATATTATATTATATTATATTATATTATATTATATTATATTATATTATATTATATTATATTATATTATATTATATTATATTATATTATATTATATTATATTATATTATATTATATTATATTATATTATATTATATTATATTATATTATATTATATTATATTATATTATATTATATTATATTATATTATATTATATTATATTATATTATATTATATTATATTATATTATATTATATTATATTATATTATATTATATTATATTATATTATATTATATTATATTATATTATATTATATTATATTATATTATATTATATTATATTATATTATATTATATTATATTATATTATATTATATTATATTATATTATATTATATTATATTATATTATATTATATTATATTATATTATATTATATTATATTATATTATATTATATTATATTATATTATATTATATTATATTATATTATATTATATTATATTATATTATATTATATTATATTATATTATATTATATTATATTATATTATATTATATTATATTATATTATATTATATTATATTATATTATATTATATTATATTATATTATATTATATTATATTATATTATATTATATTATATTATATTATATTATATTATATTATATTATATTATATTATATTATATTATATTATATTATATTATATTATATTATATTATATTATATTATATTATATTATATTATATTATATTATATTATATTATATTATATTATATTATATTATATTATATTATATTATATTATATTATATTATATTATATTATATTATATTATATTATATTATATTATATTATATTATATTATATTATATTATATTATATTATATTATATTATATTATATTATATTATATTATATTATATTATATTATATTATATTATATTATATTATATTATATTATATTATATTATATTATATTATATTATATTATATTATATTATATTATATTATATTATATTATATTATATTATATTATATTATATTATATTATATTATATTATATTATATTATATTATATTATATTATATTATATTATATTATATTATATTATATTATATTATATTATATTATATTATATTATATTATATTATATTATATTATATTATATTATATTATATTATATTATATTATATTATATTATATTATATTATATTATATTATATTATATTATATTATATTATATTATATTATATTATATTATATTATATTATATTATATTATATTATATTATATTATATTATATTATATTATATTATATTATATTATATTATATTATATTATATTATATTATATTATATTATATTATATTATATTATATTATATTATATTATATTATATTATATTATATTATATTATATTATATTATATTATATTATATTATATTATATTATATTATATTATATTATATTATATTATATTATATTATATTATATTATATTATATTATATTATATTATATTATATTATATTATATTATATTATATTATATTATATTATATTATATTATATTATATTATATTATATTATATTATATTATATTATATTATATTATATTATATTATATTATATTATATTATATTATATTATATTATATTATATTATATTATATTATATTATATTATATTATATTATATTATATTATATTATATTATATTATATTATATTATATTATATTATATTATATTATATTATATTATATTATATTATATTATATTATATTATATTATATTATATTATATTATATTATATTATATTATATTATATTATATTATATTATATTATATTATATTATATTATATTATATTATATTATATTATATTATATTATATTATATTATATTATATTATATTATATTATATTATATTATATTATATTATATTATATTATATTATATTATATTATATTATATTATATTATATTATATTATATTATATTATATTATATTATATTATATTATATTATATTATATTATATTATATTATATTATATTATATTATATTATATTATATTATATTATATTATATTATATTATATTATATTATATTATATTATATTATATTATATTATATTATATTATATTATATTATATTATATTATATTATATTATATTATATTATATTATATTATATTATATTATATTATATTATATTATATTATATTATATTATATTATATTATATTATATTATATTATATTATATTATATTATATTATATTATATTATATTATATTATATTATATTATATTATATTATATTATATTATATTATATTATATTATATTATATTATATTATATTATATTATATTATATTATATTATATTATATTATATTATATTATATTATATTATATTATATTATATTATATTATATTATATTATATTATATTATATTATATTATATTATATTATATTATATTATATTATATTATATTATATTATATTATATTATATTATATTATATTATATTATATTATATTATATTATATTATATTATATTATATTATATTATATTATATTATATTATATTATATTATATTATATTATATTATATTATATTATATTATATTATATTATATTATATTATATTATATTATATTATATTATATTATATTATATTATATTATATTATATTATATTATATTATATTATATTATATTATATTATATTATATTATATTATATTATATTATATTATATTATATTATATTATATTATATTATATTATATTATATTATATTATATTATATTATATTATATTATATTATATTATATTATATTATATTATATTATATTATATTATATTATATTATATTATATTATATTATATTATATTATATTATATTATATTATATTATATTATATTATATTATATTATATTATATTATATTATATTATATTATATTATATTATATTATATTATATTATATTATATTATATTATATTATATTATATTATATTATATTATATTATATTATATTATATTATATTATATTATATTATATTATATTATATTATATTATATTATATTATATTATATTATATTATATTATATTATATTATATTATATTATATTATATTATATTATATTATATTATATTATATTATATTATATTATATTATATTATATTATATTATATTATATTATATTATATTATATTATATTATATTATATTATATTATATTATATTATATTATATTATATTATATTATATTATATTATATTATATTATATTATATTATATTATATTATATTATATTATATTATATTATATTATATTATATTATATTATATTATATTATATTATATTATATTATATTATATTATATTATATTATATTATATTATATTATATTATATTATATTATATTATATTATATTATATTATATTATATTATATTATATTATATTATATTATATTATATTATATTATATTATATTATATTATATTATATTATATTATATTATATTATATTATATTATATTATATTATATTATATTATATTATATTATATTATATTATATTATATTATATTATATTATATTATATTATATTATATTATATTATATTATATTATATTATATTATATTATATTATATTATATTATATTATATTATATTATATTATATTATATTATATTATATTATATTATATTATATTATATTATATTATATTATATTATATTATATTATATTATATTATATTATATTATATTATATTATATTATATTATATTATATTATATTATATTATATTATATTATATTATATTATATTATATTATATTATATTATATTATATTATATTATATTATATTATATTATATTATATTATATTATATTATATTATATTATATTATATTATATTATATTATATTATATTATATTATATTATATTATATTATATTATATTATATATTATATTATATTATATTATATTATATTATATTATATTATATTATATTATATTATATTATATTATATTATATTATATTATATTATATTATATATTATATTATATTATATTATATTATATTATATTATATTATATTATATTATATTATATTATATTATATTATATTATATTATATTATATTATATTATATTATATTATATTATATTATATTATATTATATTATATTATATTATATGTTATATTATATTATTAATAATAATAATAAGATATACTACGTTTCGGACGGAGTTCGTCAACATTTTTAATACAAAAGTAGCTTCGCAAAACTTATAGCTCATAAAATAGATTTTGGAAAGCCAGCTGAGTGGCATTTTCATCCAACTGCTAATGGTAAAGGAGCATGTGATGGTATTGGAGTAAACCTCCAAAGAAAAGTGACAAAACTTAAATGCTTCATCAGCTACAATAAATTAGGTATAAAAACAGTTATGATATAAATGGATCTAATGTGATCAAGATCACATTTTATTAAATTATTTATCTATTTATTTTGATTATTATTATTATATATTAATTTAATTATTGTGACAATAATAGAAAAAAAGGGATTTTTTCCTGAGGTTAACATATTGTGGGTATTACAGTATTGAGGGCATGGAATTTTAGTTAGGTATATTACATACCATGGGAAAGGTTAGTTTGTCGAGTTTGTCGCTATATGCTTTATTTTTAAGGTTTTATACACACTTACACACTAATTGGAAAAAATTCCAATTAATGCATATACTAAAAATTGAAAAACCGTTGTCTTGATTTACAAAACATTTTTTTTACAGATATCCGACTCGCACCTCACTAAGCGACCAAAAAGCTCTTAAAGGAAAAACCTAAGCTTTCTTTTGAGAAAACAAAATTCCTTTTTTGAAAAAAAAGTAAAATTTTTGATTTTGCAAAAAAAAAATCAAAAAATTTTTTTTATTTTATTTAAATTTTTTTTCCGAAAGACTGAAGAAATAGCTATCTAAACTATTTGGGACAAATTTTGCTAAGAACAATAGGTAAAAAGTTACATGGATGAGAAAAACACCTGTTTGGTGAAAATGTCAAATTTTGACTCCCTCTAACTCAGAGAGTTCTGGACCGATCTTGTTGAAAAGTTGTGTCTGAACTACTATCCAATAGAACTAACCTTGGTGCTAATTTCATCCTGATCGGAAGACATCGGTTTCAAAAGTTGAATCACTTGACATGAAACGCCCCATATATATATATAATATATATATTTGTTTTAATTATTAACCCGAGCGAGCAAAAACACGTCTTTCTCTCACGGCGGTTGAAAAGAATGAGTATTACCATTCAAACGTGGTAAAACTTTCTTAAAACACGTTATAATGTGTGATACAACATTATTGCCTAAATTATCTTACTCAATCACATCTTGTCAAAAAAGTTTCGACACGAAATCGGATGCCGCGTTTTCACAATACATCAAAACACCCTTCTACATCCCTCCCTACAGTTAAAAGAACCACATGACTCAGAACCAAATCGCTCAAAAAGGAGATAAGATGACAAACAACAACTAAAAGAGAAAATAAAACCAACTCCCGCTGACTGTCATTGCCAACGAAACAGAACCTATTTGTCATTGTAGATACGCTAGATGATATGGATCATCGGTCTAACTGCCCTAATTCAATTGGTACTGATTACTTATTTTCAATTCTTGAAACGCGCAGGATCCATAATACTTCAAATGAGTCAGTTCGTTGCCTAAAAAACTGCTTTCTGACATACATTCTTGGACCCACTGCTAAATTGTAAGAACCTGCACAGACTCATGGCGACCGGAGTGTTAACAGATGTCCGGTCACTGTTATCCAAATCTTGTACAACTGCAATCGTTATTTTACCTCCATAGTTATATTCTATTTATTTTAAATTAACTAATGTACAAAGTTTTACTTATTTTAAAATCAGTAGAGTATCAACCATCAAACAAGTAACATTGAACAACATGAACAGAATTTTTGAACATTAAATTAAACTAAAACAAAACAATTGAACATATTAAAATTAATTAAATAAAATCAACGATCCTAAAATTTATTTAAATAGAGAGTGAGATCGAAAACATCTTAACATATGTATAAACAATGTAATAATAAGGAAACCATTGAACCTAGGAGTTTTGTTTATTCTTTATTTTTTTTTATTTAATTTATTTTATTTATTTATTAAATCATTTAAATTATATTAAAGCTTACGAAAAATACAATTTTTATTGTGCTAATCACTACTTATGAACTTATGGAAACCTTGATAACCTAACATTAGGGATTTTATAGTGGTTTCTGGCATTTCTTCTTTCTTCCCGCATTTTGGGACACCTTTTTGTACTTTTCAACTCCATTTTCATAAGAGCGCAATATATCCCACCGGCCTAAGCTCTGAACAGTTTTTAGGTATTGCTTCTCTTGGTACAAAAACCCAGTTCTTGTACCACTAAAGCGCTTTCTTACCGCAGTGACAGGATGTAAAATCGGGCCACATATATATGGATACATTATGTTGGCCTAGGAAAGGAAGTATTCTCCTTTGCAAACGCTCCTTCCTTATAGAACCCGTTGTGACAAACAATTTGCTTGCCATACCAGGAACATTTTGTTTATTTTTTTGAAATTTCGTCTCCTTTTGAGTTCTTAACTTATCTTCGATATTTCCTCCAGCGTAGTGACATACAAATATTTACCCGGAATTTGCCAGTACATATGAAGCAGGAGTCTTTTTTTATGAAACATGAACACTGAGCTAACCGGGCTACTTTGCTACCTGGTGTGTTGGGAGCTCTTTTATATATGCTTTCTATTATCTTGAACTTAAAAACATCTTTCTTCTCAAACCATGGTTTCTATTAATGTTAAAATTCTCAAGACAGTTTCTAATAAAATCGAAAACAGATTGACGGTAGACCTTTGATCCTTTGGCCAACTTTTTGTAGGACCAAGTTGGATTTTGTTGAAAATATTTAATTATTTTAGCACGTACTTTTATTTCGTCACCCATTTTAATCAAAGTTACAACAAATGAATGACAACCCTGATTAAGCATAATAACTGACATATTTTACAAAGATAAGCTAATCGAAAAAAAAATATATATATATGTATATTATAACATATAATATACATATATCTATATATAAAATATATATATATGTATTCAAACAATGCTTGCGAAAAAAGTTGGGAGGAAAAATGTATGTTAAAAATTTTTTTGGGTCATTCTAACCTTAGTAACGGAACCGGTGGTGAATGAACCAGTCCAAAAACATAAGCTACTACAATTTACGATAATAAATATTAAACTTGAAGTATATTTTGTAATTACCTTATCGTGTCTAGACCATTTAACTTTGTTTCAATTTCGCTTGCTTTAGAAAGCGCCATTCCAGCCCAAGAGTCAAACCTAGTAGGATTAACGACCAAATCCAAAGTGTAAAACTTGATAGCCTTAATAAAGTCTCGATTTTTAAAATAAAAATCTGCTAACAAATAAAATAAACTTATTATTTTATAAGGCATCTTGAAAGCATTGTGCACTGCGGGTGCTGACTTGCTATGGCCTTCAATAAACAAAGTAAGATAATGAATGGACTTCGATGGATCAATTTCTATAGGCAGCAAAAGAATTATTTTTAACAAAAGTTGCTCCATATCTGATGTTATCGATTCCAATTTGTACGAGTTAAACTCAGGCAAGACTTCTGGGCGGTATAAATCAAAAATTTGTACAGCTTTTGGCCAACTTAGATTGACTTCAGAAGCCTCATGATCCTCTAAATGCCTTGAACGTGCCTTTTTTGGAGGGTATTTAAATAAGCAATATGTAACCTAAAAATATATAGAAACAATTTAAATGTGACATCTTAAAATAAATAAATTAATGCTAAAAACTCATAAAAAATGAAAAATTAATAATGCTAATACATATCTATGCTTTGAAGTAGGAGAATCAAGCGTTTAGATACAAGCAGTATATTTATGCGGGTGGATGGGTTTTGTTTTAGTAGTTTTATAAAATGATCGGTTTTTAGTTTTCATGATAATATATATATGTCTTTTTTTTAAGTTAATCTTTTATCTCGTTTTTTGGTGATGCGTTTTGTTTTGGTGGTTTTATAAAATGATGGGTTTTTAATTCTATGTGTTTAAAAATTATGCATGATTTGCAAAACAAGTTAATTTTTTCGTTTACCCGCAAATATATGTATAATAAATATGACAATAATTTTTGTTTACCCTACAGAAACATATATCTATATATATTGTTATGACATCACCTACGCAAGGTACAGTAGATGCCAAGAGATTGCCCTTTGCTTAACTAATTCTCCTAGGCTTAAGAAATTAACATTAAGTAATAAAGACAAAATGTGTGCCACTACCTAATGCTTGTGCGGCACATCTGGTCTGACTAAGTTGTATTCAGAGTATGTGTGTAAAACACTTACACTGCATTCTCGGCTTGAGAACAATATTGTTCAAGGAAAAAACCCAATGTTGAGAATACCAGCAAGAAACCAAAAGAAGAAATAAAATAAAACTGGATTATACTTACCATAAGACAGAAAGGACGCGTTTTATTTTTGAACGCAAATCAAAAACGGTTTCGTATAAAATTTCTCAAAAAAGAATTAACATTTATTTCCTATAATAATTGTTAATCGAAATTGGCGCAGTCGGTGGGATATTCGCTAAAATAAAAAAAGTGATAATCCGTAAATAAAAATCTACATTCTGTGAAAAAGGAAAAAAAAAATGGCTCTTAGCGCTCGTTTAGCAGCAGCAGCTAGTGGCCAACCTCAAGATAAAGCACTAGACATACCCACTTACGTATTTGGAGAAAATACAGGGGTTCGGCGGACGCAAGGAGGATTTGTCAACTTCCTGCATGAATGTGGACGACATCATCCCCACACTTGCATCCTACAATGAGCAGGCACAACGTATGTGTATCAATGTGGTCAAAGGAAAATTGACCGGAAAGGCAAGACGTACCATGGAGATCCATCCGAATTTAAATAATTGGACGGATATAAAGACAATGTTGGAAACCAATTTGGGAGGTTTTCAAACAGCTGACCAGTTGTATGAAGATTTGAGAGGGCCCAATACAGAGGCAACACGCTAGAATTCTACAACCTTCTGCATAAATTGGCTCTACTTAACCAAAAATGTAGACAAGAGGATAGAGTCAAGGACGTTGAGCGAAATATTCAAACAGCTCTTAAAATTTTCAGCACAAGATTACCCATCTACACGAGAACAGTGCTGTGCGCTCTGAAGCCTACGACAATGGAGGCAGCCCTCCACGAGGATCAACGAGGATCGCAGATACACGGTAAGGGTGTCCATACTTACACTATTTTAGCTTAGTTTTAACCAAAATAATGACGGTACCGAACATGAAAAAATTAATGAAACTGATTATAGGGAACAGAATTTTCGGTCAATTGCCTCACGTCAAACTTCGGGTTACCCTAGCTCTTACTCAGAAACCCAACCGGAAATTTGAGACTTTTGATCGACACGAGATCAACAGAAAATTTATTGAGGCAAGATCATTGTCCGCCTCAATTTGTTAGAAAACTTAAAATTCCCGCAAACATTAAAACCGTAGCTGGAACCATCACGGTTACACATGACGGAGTTATCACAACAGAAAGTTTGAGTATACCTTTGAAATGTAAAACAACTTTTAGACTTTTTCAATTCCATAAATTTTTGACGGCATTTAAGGTCATAATACCTTAAAAGAAAATAATTAAATTATCAACTATAATGATAAAATATTACTCCTTAACGGAAAACAATGTAAAATATATTATGAGGGAGAATTTGAAACACATGACAGACTTGCGGATGAACCTTTGAGTTTGCCAGAACTTCATAATATCGAAACTTTAGGTACACAGGACCAGTTAAGAACCGAACATTTAAATTCCGAGGAAAATACGCGATACAGATCTTAGTTCAGCAAAATTATGACATTTTTTATAAAAAAGGAGACGATTTGACTTTTACAAACAGGATAGACACCGGACTATCAGGTCTTATTTACACAAAGACGTACAGATACCAACTATACATACCACTAAGGTGGAAAGACAAATGACGGAAATGTTAGACCAGGGCATAATCAAACATAGTAATTCACCGTACAACGCACATATTTGGATTGTACCCAAGAAAGAAGACATGTTAGGTAATAAAGAATGGAGAATAGTTATTGACTACAGAAAACTGAACCTGGTTAAAAAGGAAGATAAATACCCAATTCCACGTATTGATGACATATTAGATAAGCTAGGCCGAGCAAATAACTTTTCCACTTTAGATCTCACAAAGGGCTTTTACCAAATAGAGGTAGAACCTGAAGATCGCGAAAAAAAACCGCATTTACTATGCATAATGGACATTGCGAGTTTGTTCGCATGCCATTCGGTTTGAAAAACGAACCCGCTACAGGAACATTGGAAAAAAAAATATTTCAAACTCTGAGAGAAGCAAATCTGAAAATTTCACTTAACAAGAGTGATTTTTTGAAAAAAGAAACCGAATTTTTGGGATACATTTTCACCAAGGACAATATAAAACCTAATCCGAACAATGTGGACGGAATTAAGAGACAGACCATTTCAAAAAAATTAAGGAAATTCAAAGCTTTTTTGGACTAAGCGGATATTATAGAAAATTTATGCTTTATTACGCGAAAATAGCAAAACCCATAAACACTTAGATTGCAGAAAGATTCGAAAATCAATGTAATTGATAAGGATTATAAACAATCCTTCGAAAAACTTAAAAGAATTCTTATGTCAAATATGGTGTTACGATATCCAAACCTTGAAGAGCAATTTCAATTGACGACGGATGCAAGTAACTACGCACTAGGAGCTGTCTTGTCTCAATATAAAGGGCCAATTGCATTTGTATCAAGAACACTTAACAAACACGAGATAAATTATTCTACAATGGAAAAGGAATTACTTGCCATCATATGGGCAGTTAAACAATTTAGACACTATTTATACGGACGAAAATTCCAATTACGAACAGACCATAAACTTTTAATCTGTACCCGTGCTCTGTATTTTATGTGAAAAGTTCCCACATCGAAAAAGTATGAAACAAAAAATTCCACTGTTTCTCGATTTGTGAGTAAAAACTGTGTCTGTATCTTAATGTGAGAAGTTACAACACTGGTTACGTTGTTATTGGAATATTCCAAGTCAGCTGTCAAAAAATAAAAACAAACAAATGAAAGTAAACACAAAGTTGTATATATAAAAATATAAGAACTTAAATTAATGTCGCTTTGTATACTTTAGATTGTGCATTTACCTGTAATGTAATGCTGGATGTCCTTTTGTAAGATCTACATATGTGTGGCGAAATCAAATTGGCTCATATAGCCAACTTTTATGATAACACGCTGCCATTTTTGTACAAGAATATTTTTCTGATTAATGAGGGGGCTAAAAGTTTACTATGGTTAAATTATGCTCGTTTGCAGTTTTTGAAAGCGTTTCGTGGTATTGCCTACTCATATATCGAAACGGTCTTTGCTGAATCGTAAGTTCTTTGCTAAAAGTTTCGTATAACTTTTAAGAAACATGTTATCTTATAGAGAATTGAGTTTAATGCCTTCCGAAGAAACAATTGCCTTATTAACCGAATGTTTGTCAGAGCAAACTTTTGTGGTCGATTATAAACGTCACTATTCCGTGGGTTTAGATATAGAAATATTAAAGCAAGCTTGCAGCGATTTGTGAGTATGCATATAAATTTAAAAAAATCGTGTCTAAATATATTCGTTTTCTAGAGATTCTTTTAAAGCCAACTTTATAGTACGTTATAAAAATGAAGCTGCTACCATGGAAACCATAAATGATTTACAAAATCTAATAATACATCAAGATATTATTGATACGAATACTAAGACCATCAAAACGGATCCTAAAATTGAGCAGAAAAAAAGGTTACAAAAAACAACACTAAAAACCCTGCGAAGAGAGATTTTGAATTAGAAATTGCCATGATATTGGATTGTCTACCTCATCTGGACACTGGTTTCATTAGGCGGCTTTCATTTCGGTATGCTTCTAGTGAAGAAGCTGTAGCGGCTGTATTGGAGTACAATTTGCCACCTGATTTAGATCAAGCCGATGTTAATGAAGTTTATATACCACCCGATCCACAAGATAAGTTCTATCAAGAAAGCGGTATTGAACATTATGTTTTCGATGGTGGTAAATATGATATAATGAACCAAGATAATCCTCAATGTATTATTAAGCAGGGTAAGGGTTTTCCAAATGCTAGACGATAAAAGTGACTTGGCCGCAATTAAACATCGTTATCAAGAATATTCCATGATTAGCGAAGGAGATCCAGAATATGGTGAAGAATATGATGATGAATACGATGATAGTTTTGAGGAATTGTTGGAAAGTTAAACAAGAGTTATAAAATCAAAAGACATGAAAAAAGTGTTGGCTAACGTGGCTCATGTATCGGAAGATGAAAGCGAAAGTGAAGTGGAAGATTCCAACACCCGACAGCAGCATAATAACCAACGTAATAAATGTATGAATTTTTGTGAAAATCCAGAAGACGCAAGAGCTCGTTGTGAAGCTAAACGTGAGGCTAAATATGCTCAAAAGGGTTTATTTTATGCCACAACAGCCGCGTAATGTGGTGGGGCTCAGTAAGGGTCAGGGCTAGTTAAAGTAAGAGAATGTTTTAAGGTAAAAAAAAATTAAAAAGTTATATTAAAAATCATACAAATGTATAAATTAAAAAAAAATATAATGTAAATGAATTAAGTTAAAATTTCAAAAATGTAAAACTAATTTATTGCTCACATTATTTCCAACAATTAAAGAATCAGTATATTTAAGAACTGGCTGCAACTTTAATAAAATTACTTAAAAAGTATATGTAAGTGCTTAAAAAATGCATATATAATTACTTAAAAAGTACATATATAAGTGCTTAAAAAGTGCATATATAAGTACTTAAAAAGTGCTTATATAAGTGAATATTTTCTCAGAATGATTTTTCTTTATCCTTATCATCATTGTCCGATATTGTTACAGTTTCAGTATCATTCAAGTTTAAGCTGTGTGGTGGTACCAACGGTATGGTTTCGTATATGATTAGAACAAAGCTAAATATTTCCGCTTTGCTATCTATAACATCTTCTTCTGCCATACCTTCTGGAGCAGACCATAAATTCGTGCCGACATAATGAAGATCAGGGCTTTCTTTAAAATTCAATTAGAAGACGTACTCCACAAGTTTTTTTTTTAATTTGGAAAATTCGTTGCACATTCTGAATAATTGCAAAAACAAAAATTTAAATGTAAATGATATATAAAAAATTAACATATTTCTTACCTTTTCTCCAATATTCGATGCCATCTTGTATATATGTATATATATTTTTTTTTAAACAACTGAATTTAAAAACTCATTTCGCATAGATTTCAGTTGTGAGTGAATTTGACAGTTCAATTTCAAATCTTTTCACATGCCTACTTTACAGAAACTTTTTTTCTCATTTTTCCAATAAATGTGAGAAAAAACGTTACGTGACAGATAGTTCCACAAAATAAAGTTCCAGAACCAGTCGAATGCGAGAAACAGTATTTTGTGTCAGTTCGCAAAGTTTTTATTTCAATTTTATACGTTCCATGTGAAAACTTTCCGATGTGAGAGTTACAGAACATAGCTACTGGATAGCAAATCTTAGGGAACCTAATTCTAAACTGATACGTTGGAAGATCAAACTCAACGAATATGAATTTGATATACAACATGTGCAAGGCAAAGATAACAAGGTAGCTGATGCGTTATAAAGAATTACGGAAGTAGACGTTTTCGAGAAAAAGAATAATAAATTTGAATGCAGTATTTGCGGAAAAACCTACTAGCATAAACAAACGCTAACTTTGCATACGAAAACACATACGGACAAAAAATTACAATGAAGAATTTGTAGTTAAATTTTATCGAGACCTCGATATTTACAAGACCACCTTAAGAAAATACATAATTAAGTAGAGAAAAAGGAGTCTTTTGAAAATGTTAGAGAACGCAGTGAATCACCTGTATCCACCGTACATTCAGCTGATGAAGACAGCAGTGACCATTTTTTCATATATCAAGGACCTTTACACTCATTCAATGAACACTTTATGAATTGGAAAATATAGAACTTGACGTTGCAACCAAAGAATACGATATTGTTTTCATAATTAATATACCTAGTTTAACTACCGAAACTTACACGGAAATTTCCATACAACCAATTCCTAATAAAAATGGACAACAGATAATGATCGACGCAAATTACTATTTGACAGACGGAAATAACATGTACGAAAAACCAATAAACTATCTAACCTAGGAAAAATAAATGATAAATGTCTTCAAAACATATTAAGAATGGAAAAAATGAATCGTAAGTATTGTCCTAATAGCGATACCAATATTATTGAAGTTAGAACAAATGTAATAGTCACCACTAATGTGGACATGAAAATCAAACAAACTTGTAATCGATACCCTTACACATTAAAAGGAAATTATCAAATTTATATTGAAAATTGTACAACATTTCTTGATAAATGGTACAGTAAAAAACTGTACCAAAACACTATAATCATACCAAATCCCTTCTGGATTATTGAAACATCTAAAAACACTAACTTATCTCTAAGAGAATTACAGTATAAGCATATTAATAACACAAATATTATAACTGAACTCAAAGCAAGTCAAAAGATACACAATTATACCACTTATACCGTACTAACAATCATACTAATCACCATCTACCTATGTATTAAAAACAGGAGAATTGTAAGGAAAACTGCCATCCCTGTTAACTTACCCTTCCTTGGAAGCCGGGATAAGTTCTTTGTCTGGGGGTGTTATGACATCACCTACGGAAAGTACAATAGATGCCAAGAGATTGCCTTTGCTTAACTAATTCTGCTAGGCTGTACTTTACTTTTAAGAAATTAACATTAAGTAATAGAGATAAAATGTGTGTCACTACTGATGTCCCGACTTTTGACCTGTCTGTCTGTCTGTCTGCCATGGGGCAACCCCATTCCCCTTCATGCAATTGATCTGAAACTTGGCCCATAGTCTTGTTGTGACTACAGATTAATTTTGGGGTAGTCACGCAGAGTCACGCATAGTCACGGAGTGATCCAAAAGCTAGTTACCCTCATCCGATCGATCTGAAACTTGGTCCATACACTTGCTGTGAAAAAAAATTAACTTTGACATAGTCACGTACAGTCACGGAGAGATGAAAAACCAACTTCCCTGAAGAACATGTTGTTGATTACACAGGTAGTTGTTTATATATTTTTAAAAATATAGTTGGAAAGTTTTTCAATAATATTATTGCTGCAACAGTCAAATTTTTGAATATAAAAATGATGTTTATTTGGTATAGTAACCAAATGCGGCTTAATTTACATCATAACGATGCACCTATTGAATAATTTAACTAATGAAATAGTACAGGTATATACAAGTCTTTTCAGAATTATGACCAATTTTAAAAACTCTAATGGAACAGGTATATTTTATACAATTGATTTTTCTTTCTTAAAATTTGTTTGGGATTTCCCCCTTAAGAATGAACAACAATTGTTCACTAATTTTATTGCTGCATCAGACAAATTTAAAAAAATCAATACCTGCTTAATAAGCAGTGCTTATTCAATTACGGATTTTAAAGTAACATAATTTCATTTTTTACTTTTGTTTGTCATTGTTATTTTTCAAGTGATAGCGAAAAGGTCTTAAGTGTGTTATTTAAAAACAGTGCAAATAACAAAACAGTGAAAAATAAAATAAAACAACGTGTATGTTTTTGTGTATTACTTTCAATATTTGATCTATACATAATATGTATTACATATTTATTAGCAATAACATCATCAAACAAAGAAATGAAGTAACAGTACAATGCACTGAAAACATAAGAATTCAAAATTTTATGCATAAGGAAAAAAAGAGTTTTAATAAAAACTTTGTTTTTATGGGTTAGATTATTTGTGTGTGTGTGTGCTTAACTTTGTTGCTACTGTTTCTTGGATTGTTGTGTTATTGTTATCAGAGTTTGAAATATGGATTTTTTCCCGTTTGTTTATATTTTCTTTAGTTTACAATGAATCCACCATCCTCTGCACCGCAAGATGAAGCAACAACAACATCAACAACTATCGAAAACCCAATGAGTCATATACCCAAGCATGATGTTACTGTTTTTGGTGTGTCCACTGATTTGATGTTATGTGTTGCAATCTATAACACATTAAACCAATATATTTGCATGTAAGCATAACTATTTTAAACCAAAATATTTGTATTAAACCAATGTATGTACATCGACATACTTATTTCTTTTTTTTTTTACCAATGTACAATGTATGTATGTAGACATAAGAATTCCCACACTTAAATTTAAGCAACATAAACAAAATTATTTATTTATAAGTTACATACATTTTCAGTAATTATGTCAAATACATTGGCATAATAAAAACTCCCATATTCATGAAGTTGTATCAGGGTACATTGGCACATATAAATTTCATATAATTTTGATTGTTTGTAAAGTGTGACAATGTACGCTGACACAATAAAGAACAATTATAATTGCTTCGAATACGGAAGCAATGTACCAAACAGATATACAATGTTGCAATATGTAAAATTGGTACATTGTGTTGATTTTGTCAAGCCAAGCAATATTGATCAATACGATCAGTATTGTACGCTGACACACAAAGCATTTCTTTGTAATTCAACGAGGAAACAGTGTATCAACAAAATGCAATGTTGCAACATACAAATTTAGGTACATTTGGTTAATTTGCTAGATCAGCGATGTTGATCGATATGATCAACATCAATGGATCAATATAAAGACAGAACAGAGAAAATAAAAATTGAGTCTTGTTTTTGGTCTCGTAAGAAAAAGTTGTTTTTATATATTTAACTTTAATAAATTGTGTATTAAATCTTTTAACAAAAATCGTATTGAATAAAAAAAGAAAAATCCTTTAAAATAATAAAATAAAAATTGTATTTAGACGAATACAAAAATTGTATTTTTATTTTTCCATAAGGAAGCTAGACAGAATAATGAAATAAATTGCCATGCTATTTCCTAGACGGAAATAAAGAATATATTACAAAACAATTTTGGGGACAAAAGATCTTGCGATGAACTATTTGACGAACTTAGGGGGTGCTACTTTTAAGACAACCAATCTGGAATTCTGTAATGACATTAAAAACAGATTGCATAGGTTAAATAATAAATTAGTAGTTATTTTGCGAGAAGTAGACGCATCTAGAGAAAGTGCAACCAACAATACGCAAACTGCGTTAAACATTTTTAAGAGCAAGATACCAGAACCAATGAAAACCATATTGTTCTGTATGAATCCAAGAGATTTAGAAGAGGCCATGGATATTCTGTTTCAGGCAGGATATGCATATACGGGAAATGATAAACTCCAAATAGGACGAAACGGCAATAGACAACAGACTAGGAATTATTACGATTCCCAACAGAATCATAGGAGACAACGAACAAATCACCAGGACAGACAGAGAAATTCTCTACAACAAAGAAATTATCCACAACCATCTCAGAAC
Source organism: Cordilura impudica (assembly GCA_963682025.1). NCBI lineage: Eukaryota > Metazoa > Arthropoda > Insecta > Diptera > Scathophagidae > Cordilura > Cordilura impudica. The sequence continues at coordinate 21,137 of CAVMKG010000802.1, forward strand.
CAACAAGGAAACCTTCCACAACCATTTCGCGGACAAAACATAAACTTTCAACCACCATTTCAGAACCAATAAGGAAATTTTTCACAACCATTTCAGAGACAAAACAGAAACTTTCATCCAACATTACAAAACCAACAGGGAAATTTTTCACAACCATTTCAGAGACAAAATATAAGTTTTCAGCAACCTTTTCAGAACCAAAGAAACCTTTCACAACCCTACCAAAACCAACGAATACAAAATCCGGATAAAGAACCAATGGACGTTAACACAAATGAAGTAACAGAAAATTTTCTGCAGCCTCGGACAGAAATTACCAAATATAAGGGTGAAAACAAAATTAGGCTGTATAAGATTAATAGTGGACACTGGGGCTACGAACTCCATTATGAACCCAGGAATTAACCACCCAAAATGGGTGCATAGAACAAAACCCCTTTATATTAAGACCTTACAACACCAGGCAATAGTAGAAGACAAAGTGAAGATAGAGAACAGGACAGAACACTTGAATTTCACATATTAAAATTTCACGACTATTATGAGAGATTAGTAGAAAATGATATCCTCAGACCTCTGAACGCGTGCATAAATTATAAACATAATACTATAGAAATAAATGATCACAACATACCCATATTTTTTAACGATAAGAAAGACTTTGCAGTGGTACCACATCATAATTCAATTTATTGCAAAGAGCAATGTAATGATCCAACAACGCAGTCAATTACGCAGATGGTAAATAACGATAATATTGGATTCTTCAGAGAAATAAGAGATGGACCACTAATGCAACAAATACGTACACAACACCTTAACTCCGAAGCGAAAAACCGTTTACTATGGACAATAAAGAAATATTCAGATATATTTTTCCGGGAGAATTCTAATTTAAGCTTCACTAATGCTATAAAACATAAAATCAGGACGAGTAATATTCCGATATTTGCAGAATCATACAGGCATCCATACATAAACAAGAGGTTGCGTCTCAAATACAGGATATGTTGAACAGTAAAATAATAAGACTTAATAACTCACCCTATTCTGCTCCAATTTGGATCGTGCCGAAGAAGGCCGATGCAAGCGGGAAAACCAAATGGAGGCTTGCAGTTGACTATCGTAAGCTTAACGACGTTAGATCGATGATAGGTTTCCAATTCCAAACATTGATGAGATATTAGGAAAATTGGGCAGATGCCAATATTTCACCACTCTTGATTTGGCTAAAGGTTTTCACCAAATAGAAATAGAGGAAAAGGATATACACAAAACCGCATTTACTGTCGAAAGAGGACAACCCGAATTCTTAAGAAGCCGTTTGGACTGAAGACAGCTCCGGCGACATTTCAAAGATTAATGAACAATATTCTCAGGGAATATATTAACAATATATGTTTGGTATACTTGGACGATATTATAAAATTTTCTACATCACTAGAAGAACATATAAATTCCATTAGACTAATATTCGAGAGATTGCGAGAAGCCAATTTGAAGGTTCAACTGGACAAATCTGAATTTTTGAAGAAGGAAACTGAGTTTCTTGGACACATTGTGACATTGGAGGGAATAAAACCCAATCCAAGAAAAATAGAATGCGTTATCAATTTCCCTATGCCCAGAACACAGAAACATACTAAGCAATTTTTAGGTTTAACTGGATATTATCGTAAATTGATTAGAGACTATTCTTCTATCTCTAAACCCATGACCAATTTTTTGAAAAAAGATGCTAGGATAAATATAACAGAGCAAAAATATTTAGACAGTTTTAATACACACAAAAATATTCTTACTAATGACCCAACATTGCAATATCCGGACTTTAATAAAACCTTTACGGTTACTACAGATGCCAGCAACTTTGCACTTGGTGCAATTTTATCCCAAGAAAATCATCTAATATGCTATGCCAGTCGTACACTGAACGACCACGAAATAAACTACAGCACAATATAGAAAGAACTTCTAGCAGTTGTATGGGCCGCAAAATATTTCCGACTCTATCTTTTCGGACGTAAGTTTCTAAAAAAGACCGATCATAAGCCTTTGACCTGGCTTTTCTCTATAAAAGAGCCGAATTCAAAACTAGTTCGATGGAGATTGAAATTGTCAGAGTTCGATTACGAAATTAAATATAAAACGGGAACAAAAAATAGCAACGCGGATGATTTGTCAAGGATTGAAAAAGAATCTGCTGACATCAATTCACTGGAAACCATGCAAACCGATATAAAAGAAAGTAATTCCCCCATAAATATGTTCAAGAATCAAATTATCATAAAGAAAATCAACTCTGGATCAGCGAAAATTAAGAATGAAAAATTTTTTAAAAATAGGAAAATAGTGGCGATTAAAGAATTAGGTAAAGAATACCCAATTATGATTTTAAAAAACCATTTTCACCCGACCCAAAGAAATGCCGTCCTCATAAACGACGAATTCTATGGCACTTTCCGAAATACCTATAGGGAATTCTTTTCTGATAATAATGAATTCAAGGTCATAAGATGTTCTAAAAAATTGGAGGATGTGGAGTATGAATTAGAACTAGCAAGGATAATTGAGAGGGAATATCTAAGTAAAAACCACAGAGGCATTCAATCCGTATTTGTAGAATTAAAGACCAAAATTTATAATCCTAAACTGAAGTTGAGAATAACGCAATTTATTTGAAAAATATGACAGAAGACCTCCTAAATTACCCTACAAAGTTACAGAAGCACCCTCAAAACCTAGGGAAGTAATCTAGATGTATTTTATTCATTGGAAAAACAGCTTTTCCTAACCATAATTGATAAATTCACAAAATTTGCCATGGCATGTAAGATTAATGGAAGAACTTGGTTGAATTTAAAACCAAGTTGATTCAATATGTTAATACATTCGGGAAAATAGAAAAAATTGTAGTTGACAACGAATTGGGATTCAAAGCCATACCGATGCAAGAGTATCTGAAAAAGAAAACATTAATATACATTTCACATCGAATAGTAATCACACCTCAAACGCGGATAATGAACGACTCCATAATACTATGAACGAGCACTTAAGACTGTTGAGACATAAGGAACAGAACAAAAATTAAACGGCCGAAGACAAAGTATCTCGAATTATAGGATTTCATAATAATAGTATTCATAGCACCACCCAGATCAACCCAATCGACTTCTTGAAAGGTAAAATACATGAGAGCAAATACCCGGAAATTCACGAGTTAATCTCGACAAAAAAGGAGAATTACATAAATAAAATAAATCAAAATAGGGCCGATATCGAAATAGAAGAAAGCACTAATTTCACAAAGAAAATTAGAGGCGGTAAAAATCATAGAAAATACAGAAAAATAGATTCTAGGAAAATCGACGGAGAACACATAGAAAACACAAAAACGGGACATAAATATTATAAAACCCATATATAACCACGAAAGAAATATCAAGAAAAAGAAAACCCAAAATTAGAGCAAAATATTAACAACTGTGTAATAAAATTTATATTTGCAGACGACTTGGTGGATCCGCTCACAGTGGAAAAGAATATAAGGGAATTGAAATACCAAATAATTGAACTATTGATCATTGAACGAACTCCCGAACGGTCGTGGTAATCCACCGGAATAGACAGGATATATACATATGACAAATCCTGACGAATAGAATTAATAATTTAACTTACGTGAACAATTTCATGAATTCCCAAGTTCAGAATATTACCGATCACATAAACTATCAACAGAACGTTATAGGAAAATACTTGAATAAATTCAAAAATAGTATGGGAAACAGAATCTCAACCCTAGAATACGAAATAATATTTATAGAACATATATACCAAATTCACAATGATATATCACTCCTACGCCATCACATAGATGACATCGGACAGATTATTTTTTCCGGCAAATTAGGAATCATCCCTACAGATATACTAACCCAAACAGAACTAGACTTAATTACAAACTTTACCAGTTACACAAACATTAAAGTAGCTATAGCATTCCACGAAAATAATATTATTATAATACTGTTCATCCCACAACTTTCAGATGAACCATTACACAAGGCAACAAAAAAGAAAAAATTTTATGCCGAACAAAAACCACTATACAATTTTGATGTATGGTGGTTCCAGTAGTACAAAGATGGTCCAAATTTTATATTCTATGGAGAAGTTTTTTTTTTTTTAAATTTTAAGTAAAATTAAAATTTTTTTTAGACGTTTCTCCGTTAGTCCGATAATATTAAAATAAATTTAGAACTCCGATATTGAACGCTTTCATGCAACTCTAAATGAAAACATACGCATATTGAAAAAACGCGAGGAAAATTTGGACATAGCTTACAATGTTGATTTACCTTACCATAACCTTAGAAGCATACAACAATAGCATACATATGACGACCGGTGAAAACCCAATTAATTTACACCTTAGAACCAACATTAATATAAAGGAGATTTTTAATAGAATTGAAGACAAAAAGAATAAGACTCTAGAATACCGCAATAAAGATAGAAAAGTTAAACATATAAACGAAAATATTATGAAAACCAACCAGGTAGACAAATTGACTTCGAACATGAAACAGGTAACTGTAGGAAAGCTTAATGACACAAAATATAAAAGAAATAAGCAAATTATACACAAGGATCAGTTCATTAAAAGGAAAAATCTTTCTAGGTCTTGTTGGCAATCTTGACGATGATAACGCCAGTAATGTCACAGAAATTGATGATAACTGATCTAAACCAAGGAAATGGCTACACAATATTGCAGGTAGAAGAAAAAGATCATTGATACAAAATTATTCAAAAATATACATGTATTCAAACCTTAGGATTATTTAGCTTACACTACCAAATTAGAATTCGAAATAAGGACACTAGATGACGTATATTTGGAACATCAGCGTAAACATACTAGATTACAATTTCTGAGTTTGATACCCAGATACCGTGTAATAAGGGGACTGATCAACATTTTCGGAACAGGGTTAAAATACCTATACGTAACAATGGACGATGACGATAGAACGGAAGTTGAAGAAAAACTTAGAACCAATACTTTTAATAATCATAACATAATTGAGCAATCAAACAAACAGATCAAAATCAACGCTCACTTTGACGAACAACTAAACACTTCAACTCATTTACAAAACCGACAGACTAATTTAGTTATGCAAAATATGGAATTAATCAATCAAACTAAAACAGATTCACGAAAAGCTTACCACAGATACGAAATAGAACATCTAGGAAAATTGGTTGGACAAGCTAGGAACTACTAACTTCAAAATTACGAATATTAAATAGAGATATTTTAACAGATCAGGAAATTATTGCTTTTAACGTAACACTTTATGAATTGGAAAATATAGAACTTGACGTTGCAATCAAAGAATACGATATTTTCATAATTAAAATCCCTAATTTAACTACCGAAACTTACACGGAAATTTTCATACAACCAATTCCTAATAAAAATGGACAAAAGATAATGACCGACGCATATTACTATTTGACAGACGGAAATAACATGTACGAAAAACCAACAAACTATCTAAACTAGGAAAAATAAATGATAAATGTATTCAAAACTTATTTAGAATGGAAAAAATGATTCGTTAGTATTGTCCTAATAACGCTACCAATATTATTGAAGTTAGAACAAATGTAATAGTCACCACTAATGTGGACATGAAAATCAAACAAACTTGTTATCGATACCCTTACACATTAAAAGGAAATTATCAAACTTATATTGAAAATTGTACAATATTTCTCGATAAATGGTACAGTAAAAAACTGTACCAAAACACTATAATCATACCAAATCCCTTCTGGATTATTGAAACATCTAACGACACTAACTTATCTCTAAGAGAATTACAGTATAAGCATATTAATAACACAAATATTATAACTGAACTCAAAGCAAGTCAAAAGATACACAATTATACCACTTATACCGTACTAACAATCATACTAATCACCATCTACCTATGTATTAAAAACAGGAGAATTGTAAGGAAAACTGCTATCCCTGTTAACTTACCCTTCCTTGGAAGCCGGAATAAGTTCTTTGTCTGGGGGTGTTATGACATCACCTACGGAAAGTACAATAGTTGCCAAGAGATTGCCCTTTGCTTAACTAATTCTGCTAGGCTGTACTTTAGTTTTAAGAAATTAACATTAAGTAATAGAGATAAAATGTGTGTCACTACTGATGTCCCGACTTTTGACCTGTCTGTCTGTCTGTCTGCCATGGGGCAACCCCATTCCCCTTCATGCAATTGATCTGAATCTTGGCCCATAGTCTTGTTGTGACTACAGATTAATTTTGGGGTAGTCACGCAGAGTCACACATAGTCACGCATAGTCACGGAGTGATCCAAAAGCTAGTTACCCTCATCCGATCGATCTGAAACTTGGTCCATACACTTGCTGTGAAAAAAAATTAACTTTGACATAGTCACGTACAGTCACGGAGAGATGAAAAACCAACTACCCTAAAGAACATGTTGATTACACAGGTAGTTATTTATATATTTTTAAAAATATAGTTGGAAAGTTTTTCAATAATATTATTGCTGCAACAGTCAAATTTTTGAATATAAAAAGGATGTTTATTTGGTATAGTAACCAAATGCGGCTTAATTTACATCATAAGCGATGCACCTATTGAATAATTTAACTAATGAAATAGTTCAGGTATATACAAGTCTTTTCAGAATTATGACCAATTTTAAAAACTCTAATGGAACAGGTATATTTTATACAATTGATTTTTCTTTCTTAAAATTTGTTTGGGATTTCCTATTATAATACCCATAATACCTAAAACACAAATTATATGAATTAGCACTTTTGCAATTATTCTTCTCTAATAATTGCGAGTACACATTTTCTTCGTCTGGATTATTTCCTGACAGACGACATACATTTTATATTTTTTATTCCAAATTAAATTTAAGCATAAGTTTGCTTCGTTCCCAATATATAAAATTGCAACGAAACACACTTATGATAAATAATTTTCAAGTTAAATTTAAGAACCAACAACATCTGTTAAACATAAGTTTGCTTCGTTCCCAAGATATAGAATTGCAACGAAACACACTTATGCTAAACATTTTTCAAGCTAAATTTAAAAACCAATAACATATATATATAATTGCAACAAATACATTTTGGCTGAACTAAAATATGCTAACACAAGTTGATTTGTTCCCAAACTACACCGGAAACAAAACACACTTATGATTTTCGAATTAAATACAAAAACAATAACATAAGTTTGCTTCGTTAACAATACGTAAAAATGTACTGAAACGAAACACACTTATGACAAATATTTTTGGCGAAATCAAAATTGCTAACATAAGGTGTTTGTTACCAATGCATTTATACAGGAAACAAAACACACTTATGAAATGACGAAATGACAAATGTATCTAGAATAAGTTTTAGCTATAGAATATAAACCAATGTAAATTTGGAAATAAAAGCAGTAATAAAAAAGTCAGTAATAAAGATAGTTTAAAAACTGATCAGAAAAAAAACAATTTGTCGTTTTTTTTTATTTATTAAAAATAATAAAGTTTTTTTTTAAAGTATTGAAAAATCAATACATTAATTGGCGCAGTCGGTAGGATACTCGGAGTATCCCGCGAATTAATTAAATATTAAATTAATAAAAACAAAGGAAAATCCTTTTTTTCGCGAGTTACCAGACTTTTAAGTCTTCACCGAGATCCGCGTAAGAACTATTCTAAAATTTTACAAGTGAATTGTGAAAAAACTTTCAAAACTGTGAAAGAAAAATTTTTTTTATTTAAATGGTGCGTGGTAGAGAAGAAGAAAGCATATATTTCAAAAATTCATAACTGCACTGTATTCTTAATTACAGTAGTAATTGCAATATGTCTGAAAAATGACTATAAATCTAACAAAAACAAAAAATTTTCTTCGCTTCACAGCGTCATCTCAAATATATGTAAAGTGCATATGTAGGTATGTACAAAAACCGTACATCACATATGACAACTCTTACGAAAACTGAGAATAGTGGAAATTAGAAGTATAAATGCAAAAAATATTCAAAATTCAAAAATAACGATTGTTTGTTTGGACAGAGTTGTATCTTCTGAAATTAATACAAAGTAAAGCTGTATGGTACGAAAACTGAAAACTAACCACACTGCTCGTAGGCCTGACTTTAGGTGAGTGTGTTAAAGCGCTGACCAAAAAGTGCAAGTACGAGTGTATGTGAAGTTCAAGGTTCAAAACCTCACGGCCGCCCTAAGTAGAAAAAATTTTCATATAGAAACAACCTATTCAATTAAAACATAACAATTATCACAATGTTCAATAAATCGCTGATGAAGGCTGAAATGCCAGAAACCGGTCCGATTAAGAATACAGTGCAGTTATGAATTTTTGAAATATATGCTTTCTTCTTCTCTACCACGCACCATTTAAACAAAATTAAAAAATTGCATATTAATTACAGTAGTAATTGCAATATGTCTGAAAAATGACTATAAATCTAACGAAAACAAAAAATTTTCTTCGCTTCACAGCGTCATCTCAAATATATGTAAAGTGCATATGTAGGTATGTACAAAAACCGTACATCACATATGACAACTCTTACGAAAACTGAGAATAGTGGAAATTAGAAGTATAAATGCAAAAAATATTCAAAATTCAAAAATAACGATTGTTTGTTTGGACAGAGTTGTATCTTCTGAAATTAATACAAAGTAAAGCTGTATGGTACGAAAACTGAAAACTAACCACACTGCTCGTAGGCCTGACTTTAGGTGAGTGTGTTAAAGCGCTGACCAAAAAGTGCAAGTACGAGTGTATGTGAAGTTCAAGGTTCAAAACCTCACGGCCGCCCTAAGTAGAAAAAATTTTCATATAGAAACAACCTATTCAATTAAAACATAACAATTATCACAATGTTCAATAAATCGCTGATGAAGGCTGAAATGCCAGAAACCGGTCCGATTAAGAATACAGTGCAGTTATGAATTTTTGAAATATATGCTTTCTTCTTCTCTACCACGCACCATTTAAACAAAATTAAAAAATTGCATATTAATTACAGTAGTAATTGCAATGAGAAAAATGACTATAAATCTAACAAAAACAAAAAATTTTCTTCGCTTCACAGCGTCATCTCAAATATATGTAAAGTGCATATGTAGGTATGTACAAAAACCGTACATCACATATGACAACTCTTACGAAAACTGAGAATAGTGGAAATTAGAAGTATAAATGCAAAAAATATTCAAAATTCAAAAATAACGATTGTTTGTTTGGACAGAGTTGTATCTTCTGAAATTAATACAAAGTAAAGCTGTATGGTACGAAAACTGAAAACTAACCACACTGCTCGTAGGCCTGACTTTAGGTGAGTGTGTTAAAGCGCTGACCAAAAAGTGCAAGTACGAGTGTATGTGAAGTTCAAGGTTCAAAACCTCACGGCCGCCCTAAGTAGAAAAAATTTTCATATAGAAACAACCTATTCAATTAAAACATAACAATTATCACAATGTTCAATAAATCGCTGATGAAGGCTGAAATGCCAGAAACCGGTCCGATTAAGAATACAGTGCAGTTATGAATTTTTGAAATATATGCTTTCTTCTTCTCTACCACGCACCATTTAAACAAAATTAAAAAATTGCATATTAATTACAGTAGTAATTGCAATATGTCTGAAAAATGACTATAAATCTAACGAAAACAAAAAATTTTCTTCGCTTCACAGCGTCATCTCAAATATATGTAAAGTGCATATGTAGGTATGTACAAAAACCGTACATCACATATGACAACTCTTACGAAAACTGAGAATAGTGGAAATTAGAAGTATAAATGCAAAAAATATTCAAAATTCAAAAATAACGATTGTTTGTTTGGACAGAGTTGTATCTTCTGAAATTAATACAAAGTAAAGCTGTATGGTACGAAAACTGAAAACTAACCACACTGCTCGTAGGCCTGACTTTAGGTGAGTGTGTTAAAGCGCTGACCAAAAAGTGCAAGTACGAGTGTATGTGAAGTTCAAGGTTCAAAACCTCACGGCCGCCCTAAGTAGAAAAAATTTTCATATAGAAACAACCTATTCAATTAAAACATAACAATTATCACAATGTTCAATAAATCGCTGATGAAGGCTGAAATGCCAGAAACCGGTCCGATTAAGAATACAGTGCAGTTATGAATTTTTGAAATATATGCTTTCTTCTTCTCTACCACGCACCATTTAAACAAAATTAAAAAATTGCATATTAATTACAGTAGTAATTGCAATATGTCTGAAAAATGACTATAAATCTAACGAAAAATTTTTTTTTTTATAAACTGTTGCTGAAAACGAAGAAAACTCTTCTAACCAAAACACTAAAAAGTGAAACAAAATTAATATATATTTTTCTTAGCTGTTGCTGAACAAAAGGAACACTTTTACAAACAGGAACTTATATCTAAAAGTGAACATTTTTTTTAAACAATATTGTTCAAAACGAAAAACTGTTGCTGAAATAAAAATAAACTGTTTTAAAAACCGATTAAATCAGATGCAACGAATACAATTAAAATCCGCTGTGTGAAAAGAAAGAAAGCCGTCAGAAACCAGAATCACCGAAACACATTCAACAAAATAAAAACAAAAAACATCAGTCAACCAGAAAACATCAACCAACAAGAAACATCAGAAGATATCAACACCCCAGAGAGAAAGAATATTTATCAACCCCATCTCCATTCAAAGTAAGAATAGATAATTTAAAACTATATTATTATAAAATTATATTATCAAATTAAAATTATTATTTTAAACAAATTGAATCAATATATATATTGTAAATTAAATTACGTCCTTGATGACCGACATAAGAGACACTTCGACAGAGTAGACCAATCAATACAGGAAAAGAAGAGAGAAAAAGGGACGAAAGGACATTTAATTATAGTAAAGAAAATTTTTTCATGAGTAGCGACGAGTCTAGCGATTACGAGACCGGTGGCTCTAGCACAGAAACCTTTCTTTGGGTGACTGACGAGGACTCGGGTGCAGAAAACGACCTAAGAAGGACTGAAAGTAGAAGAAGAATACTTCTATCTAGGGAACGTAGGCGTTTTTACTACTATCTACGGCAACAAAGATTGAGAAATCAGTAACATTACATATAAAAATAAAGAGACAATTTTTTTTTTTACAATACAATTAAAGAAAGACATTTTTCATAATGACAGAACCACAAAACCCCCTTTCTGTTAGGATAGACCCACTTAAATACTTAGACAGACTTCCCGAATTTAACGGAGATTACAGAGATCTACAGAATTTTTTGAATTTAGTAGATAGAGTCCATCCTATTTTGACAGCTTATGATGCACCTTCACAGTATTTATTTTCCGATATGATAAAGAGTAGGCTAAAAGGAAAAGCTAGGGAAGTTATTGAAATAAATTGCCAGGCACAATCATGGGACGATATAAAAACAGTTTTGATAAATAACTTTGGTGAAAGGAGTAGCTTAGAGGAGCTATTTGATAGACTGAAAAGCGTTAGCTTTAGAAATAATAGTGTAGAATTTTATAATGAAATCAAACAGAGACTAAGGAGTTTAAATAATAAAACAGTTTCAATACTTGGAAACGGAGAAGCAGCGAATGAATGTGCGAGAAACAATATGCGTACGGCACTAAATGTGTTTAAAGAGAAAATGCCAGAACCCATGAGAACAATACTAACGTGTAGGAACCCTGATAGTTTAGAAAACGCTATGGAAATTCTATTTCAGGCTGGATACGCTTATACCACAAACAATAACGGAATAATCGGAAAACAGGGAAAATCTTACCAAAAAGAGGACCAACAGAAATTTAAGAAAAACGATAATTCAAATAGGCAACAACAGGGAACACGGATTTATTCTAATAATAAATTCCAAAATAATGGACTACAAAACAACCCCAGAAACAATAACTTCCAGAACAACACAAGGTTCGAAAACAATCATGGGTATACGCCCTGGAATAATATACAGAACAGTAGATATTCTCAAAATAATTCGACACAACAAGGGTATAATTATCGATCAAATCAGGGAAATTATGAACAAAGACAATATCACCGTAACGACCCACGTCCCGAGCCTATGGACATAAATATGGTCGAAAACGATCATCATCAATTCAATCCAAAGGACAATAAATATAATAATCAGAACAAATATTATCGCACACAGAATTGTTACAACAGTCAAGACCAGAAACATAGACCCTCGAACCAACCTAATAATCCTTTACCTATTATGCAAGGCCAAGACCAACGTAATTACATTTCAGAAAATTTTCATTTTCGGGCCTCACAGGAGAATTACCCCATATAATTGTTAAAGGAAAATTAAAATTTATTATAGATTCCGGAGCCACACACTCCATTGTGAACCCTGGATTATGCGACCCAAAATGGAGAATAGAATCTAAGCCTTTGACCCTTAAAACGTTACAGAATCAGATCAGGACTACAATTATTTATAGAGTTTCTCTTTTTTCCGAGTTAGGAAAAGAAAATGATAAATTAGATTTAATAGAATGTAAGTTTAATAACTTCTACGACGGGATAATTGGCAACGACGTATTAAAACGTTTTAGAGCCATAATAGATTACAAAAGTAACACATTGATTACCAACAATCGACAGGTCCCTCTGATATACGGAAAGACTCGTGCGATTAATGACAAGAATGTCACAGCCATCAATGCCAAGAATTTTTGCGTCATAGACGACGAATTTCAGAAAAAATCAGCGTTAAGCCAAATACGCACCTCACATATGAATCCCGAAGAAAGGACCGAAATAATAAAAATAATTAAAAGATATAATAATATCTTCTACCACCCTGATTCTAATTTGACATTTACGAACTCCATAAAACACAGAATTAATACTATTGATAACATTCCAATCTTCACAAAATCTTATCGATACCCCTACATCCACAAGACTGAAGTACAAAAACAAATCCAAGAGATGCTAGATAGTGGTATAATCCGTCACAGTAAGTCACCATATTCAGCGCCCATATGGATAGTTCCAAAAAAGGATGACGCAAGTGGAACAAAGAAATGGAGATTAGTTGTGGATTACCGAAAGCTAAACGAAGTAACTATAGATGATCGATACCCTATACCAAATATAGACGAAATACTAGATAAACTAGGAAAGTGTATGTATTTTACCACATTAGATTTGGCAAAAGGATTTTACCAGATAGAAGTTGACGAAACCGACATACATAAAACTGCTTTTACAGTTGAAGGAGGTCATTACGAATTCCTCAGAATGCCATTCGGACTAAAGACAGCCCCGGCAACGTTTCAACGCCTTATGAACACAGTTCTAAAGGACTATATTAATAAGATATGTTTAGTGTATTTAGACGACATAATAATATTTTCAACATCCCTGCAAGAACACGTCCAATCAATAAATTTGATTTTTAAATGTCTCGAAGACGCCAACCTAAAAGTCCAATTAGATAAATCTGAATTCTTTAAAAGAGAAACAGAGTTTTTAGGACACATAGTGACCCAAGAAGGAATAAAACCAAATCTTTCGAAAATAGAATGCGTTCTCAATTTTCCAATTCCTAAATCTCAGAAACAGATAAAACAATTTTTAGGACTTACGGGATATTACCGTAAGTTTATCAAAGATTATTCGCAACTGGCAAAGCCAATGACAAAATATCTGAAAAAAGACGCAAAATTGGACATTGAGGATCCTTCATACCGAAAATGCTTCGACACTCTAAAGAAAATACTGACGAATGACCCAATATTAGCCTATCCCGACTTTTCGGCAATGTTTACACTAACCACAGACGCAAGTAATTATGCACTTGGCGCGATATTATCCCAAAAAGATAGACCAATATGTTTCGCAAGTCGAACCCTAAATGAACACGAGATCAATTATAGTACCATTGAAAAGGAACTACTTGCCATAGTTTGGGCAACTAAATATTTCCGACCTTATCTATTTGGAAGAAAATTCTTAATAGAAACGGACCATAAACCCCTCACATGGCTTTTCTCAATGAAAGAACCAAATTCAAAATTTGTTAGGTGGAGGCTAAAGTTATCGGAATTTGATTATAACATAAAATACAAAAAGGGAACTAAGAATTCAAATGCAGACGCCTTATCTAGGATAATACCCGAATCTCCAGAGATAAATGCAATGGAACACACAACTGGAATAAAAGAAGTCGCATCACCCATTAATTTCTACAAAAATCAAATAATCATAACGAAAATATACTCAGGCTCTACGAGAATGAAAACTACGAAAATATTCCGTAATACTAGGAAAGTTTTTCATTTTAAGGAAATGGATCGAGCAACTGCGATAACTTTAATCAAGAATCATTTCAACCCTGATCAAATCAATGCAATTATCATTGATGACAGTTTTTATCAAAATTTCAAAGATACATATGACGAAATATTTTCGGCTAACAAAAATTTCAGAGTTATAAGATGCAGAAATAAATTCACTGATATAGAAGACGAAACTGAACTGACAAAAATTATCGAGCTGGAACATCTTAAGAAGAATCATAGGGGAATCCAAGCTGTATACGAAGAATTAAAATTCAAGTACTACAACCCGAATCTAAAGTTGAGAATAACTCAATTCATAAATAATTGCGAAATATGCACTCTAGAAAAGTACGATAGGAACCCTCCTAAAATACCGTTTAAAATAACAGAAACACCTACCAAACCACGAGAGATAGTACACATAGATGTATTCTATACCCTAGACAAAAAATTATTCATGACTATGATTGACAAGTTTTCAAAGTTTGCCATGGCCTTCCAAATTAATGGAAGATCCTGGACAGAATTCAAGACAAAACTACTGCATATAATAAATACATATGGGAAAATAGGAAAGATAATCGTCGATAATGAATTAGGCTTCAAAGCAATTCCCATGCAACAATTTCTGAACAATGAAGACATTAACATACATTTTGCATCCAATAGCAATCATACTTCAAATGCGGACGTAGAAAGACTTCATAACACTATTAACGAACACATAAGACTATTAAGGCATGATGAAAAGAACAAAGACGAGACAATGGAAGAAAAAATGTTTAGAATCATAGGATTCTACAATAATACAGTGCACAGCACAACTGGCATTAGGCCAATAGACTTCATTAATGGAAAGATACATGAAAACGACTATATGAGAATCCACGATATAATCGCCGCAAAGAAAGAAAAATATATCCATAGAATGAATAAGGATAGAAAAGACGTAGAATTGGAAAACGGAACTAATTTTATTAGGGAAATTAGAGGTGGAAAAAACCACCGGAAATATAGGAAAATTAACTCAAATAAAATAGATGAAGAACATATAGAAACTATAAAAACCAAACACAAATATTATAAGACCCACGTACGACCCAAGAAAAAATATCAAGATAGGGACAACCCAACTATCAAAATTAGATAATGACCGATCCCACTTAATTTCAGATGATTTGGATAATAATACTGACTCTCTTTGGAACCATTACGATGCAGACAATTGACATTGTGGACCTAACAGCGAATAACGGAATTATACCAATTAAAACTGCAGACTTTCGACCCATTGAGGACTACAACAAAGTATTACATATCATTAACTTAACTGAATACCAACAAACATTAGAATTTCTGGAAAATAATATCGAAACCCTCAAACAAACAACATTTGAAACCGGACCCTTAATGAATACAATAAGACAAAATTTCATTTTATTAAAGAAAAAGATAGAAAATTTAAGTCCCCATTTTAAGACTAAACGAGGACTAGTGAATGTGCTTGGAAAAGGACTTAAGATAATAGCAGGTACAATGGATAGTGAAGACGAGAAACATATACAAGACAAACTCAACATCCTATACGATAGAGAAATGAACATGACGAAAGATTTAAATGACCTCACCACTTTTAATAACGTTATAACCTTGCAGATACGAAATATAACTGACCACATAAATAGCCAACAATATCAGGTTGAAAAATACATAAATAAATTCAAAAACATCATACAGAACAAAATAGCGACTTTAGAAGATGAAGTAACCTTCATGTCCCAAGTGTACCAAATAAACAATGACATTTCACTATTAAAAGATCACGTAGACGACATTGGACAAATAGTATTTTCAAGTAAACTAGGAATAATACCTACTGACATTTTGACTCAAACAGAACTAGACCTCATAACAAATTTCGATAGTTACACGAACATAAAGACAACCGTTGCACTACACGAACAAAATCTAATAATAATTCTACTAATACCTATATATTCAGACCAAAAACTTACGAAAATTATGTTCGAACCCATTCCGAATTCTTCTAATAGATCGGTAGTTCATGAGACTTCCGAGATTTTGACTGACATTAATAATAATATATTTAAGGCGAACGTCAAAGATGACCTAAAAAGAAATCTAGTAACTATAGAAGACGAATGTTTAGAGAGCATTCTTAACTTTCGAGAAGCGAACTGTAACATGAAAATACTAAACGAAACAAAAGTTGTAGAAGTCATTCAAGGCGTACTAGTATTTAAAAACTTTTTTAGTAACATAACACATAATTGTAATAATGAAAAAATAAACAAATATGGAAATTTTATGATAAAATTTGAAAATTGTAAAATATATATACAAAATAAAACATTTACAAATTTAAACGTTAAAATCCATGAAAAACTTTTGTTACCAAATATGTTCGTAAAAATTAAGGAAAAACCAAACACTACTATAACTGATATAAAACTAGAATCATTATATTTAAAACAACTAGAATATGACGAAAATATTGATAAAATTATTTACCACAATAGAAAAGTAAAAGCATTTAACTACAGCATCAATGGATTAATTATCATATCTATTATAATAATAATTGTAGTATTTAAATCAAAAACCAATCAAAAATTTGTGATTTCGTCGGAGCCTCAATGTAACGGTGGGGGTATTATAATACCCATAATACCTAAAACACAAATTATATGAATTAGCACTTTTGCAATTATTCTTCTCTAATAATTGCGAGTACACATTTTCTTCGTCTGGATTATTTCCTGACAGACGACATACATTTTATATTTTTTATTCCAAATTAAATTTAAGCATAAGTTTGCTTCGTTCCCAATATATAAAATTGCAACGAAACACACTTATGATAAATAATTTTCAAGTTAAATTTAAGAACCAACAACATCCGTTAAACATAAGTTTGCTTCGTTCCCAAGATATAGAATTGCAACGAAACACACTTATGCTAAACATTTTTCAAGCTAAATTTAAAAACCAATAACATATATATATAATTGCAACAAATACATTTTGGCTGAACTAAAATATGCTAACACAAGTTGATTTGTTCCCAAACTACACCGGAAACAAAACACACTTATGATTTTCGAATTAAATACAAAAACAATAACATAAGTTTGCTTCGTTAACAATACGTAAAAATGTACTGAAACGAAACACACTTATGACAAATATTTTTGGCGAAATCAAAATTGCTAACATAAGGTGTTTGTTACCAATGCATTTATACAGGAAACAAAACACACTTATGAAATGACGAAATGACAAATGTATCTAGAATAAGTTTTAGCTATAGAATATAAACCAATGTAAATTTGGAAATAAAAGCAGTAATAAAAAAGTCAGTAATAAAGATAGTTTAAAAACTGATCAGAAAAAAAACAATTTGTCGTTTTTTTTTATTTATTAAAAATAATAAAGTTTTTTTTTAAAGTATTGAAAAATCAATACATTAATTATTTCCCTTAAGAATGAACAACAATTGTTCACTAATTTTATTGCTGCATCAGACAAATTTAAAAAAATCAATACCTGCTTAATAAGCAGTGCTTATTCAACTACGGATTTTAAAGTAACATAATTTCGTTTTTTACTTTTGTTTGTCATTGTTATTTTTCAAGTGATAGCGAAAAGGTCTTAAGTGTGTTATTTAAAAACAGTGCAAATAACAAAACAGTGAAAAATAAGATAAAAACAACGTGTATGTTTTTGTGTATTACTTTCAATATTTTATCTATACATAATATGTATTACATATTTATTAGCAATAACATCATCAAACAAAGAAATGAAGTAACAGTACAATGCGCTGAAAACATAAGACTTCAAAATTTTATGCATAAGGAAAAAAAGAGTTTTAATAAAAATTTTGTTTTTATGGGTTAGATTATTTGTGTGTGTGTGTGCTTAATTTTGTTGCTACTGTTTCTTGGATTGTTATGTTATTGTTATCAGAGTTTGAAATATGGATTTTTTCCCGTTAGTTTATATTTTCTTTAGTTTACAATGAATCCACCATCCTCTGCACCGCAAGATGAAGCAACAACAACATCAACAACTATCGAAAACCCAATGAGTCATATACCCAAGCATGATGTTACTGTTTTTGGTGTGTCCACTGATTTGATGTTATGTGTTGCAATCTATAACACATTAAACCAATATATTTGC
Organism: Cordilura impudica; assembly: GCA_963682025.1. Lineage (NCBI taxonomy): Eukaryota > Metazoa > Arthropoda > Insecta > Diptera > Scathophagidae > Cordilura > Cordilura impudica. The sequence goes on from CAVMKG010000802.1 coordinate 39,767, forward strand.
ATGTAAGCATAACTATTTTAAACCAAAATATTTGTATTAAACCAAGTATGTACATCGACATACTTATTTCTTTTTTTTTTTTACCAATGTACAATGTATGTATGTAGACATAAGAATTCCCACACTTAAATTTAAGCAACATAAACAAAATTATTTATTTATAAGTTACATACATTTTCAGTAATTATGTCAAATACATTGGCATAATAAAAACTCCCATATTCATGAAGTTGTATCAGGGTACATTGGCACATATAAATTTCATATAATTTTGATTGTTTGTAAAGTGTGACAATGTACGCTGACACAATAAAGAACAATTATAATTGCTTCGAATACGGAAGCAATGTACCAAACAGATATACAATGTTGCAATATGTAAAATTGGTACATTGTGTTGATTTTGTCAAGCCAAGCAATATTGATCAATACGATCAGTATTGTACGCTGACACACAAAGCATTTCTTTGTAATTAAACGAGGAAACAGTGTATCAACAAAATGCAATGTTGCAACATACAAATTTAGGTACATTTGGTTAATTTGCTAGATCAGCGATGTTGATCGATATGATCAACATCAATGGATCAATATAAAGACAGAACAGAGAAAATAAAAATTGAGTCTGGTTTTTGGTCTCGTAAAAAAAAGTTGTTTTTATATATTTAACTTTAATAAATTGTGTATTAAATCTTTTAACAAAAATCGTATTGAATAAAAAAAGAAAAATCCTTTAAAATAATAAAATAAAAATTGTATTTAGACGAATACAAAAATTGTATTTTTATTTTTCCATAAGGAAGCTAGACAGAATAATGAAATAAATTGCCATGCTATTTCCTAGACGGAAATAAAGAATATATTACAAAACAATTTTGGGGACAAAAGATCTTGCGATGAACTATTTGACGAACTTAGGGGGTGCTACTTTTAAGACAAACAATCTGGAATTCTGTAATGACATTAAAAACAGATTGCATAGGTTAAATAATAAATTAGTAGTTATTTTGCGAGAAGTAGACGCATCTAGAGAAAGTGCAACCAACAATACGCAAACTGCGTTAAACATTTTTAAGAGCAAGATACCAGAACCAATGAAAACCATATTGTTCTGTATGAATCCAAGAGATTTAGAAGAGGTCATGGATATTCTGTTTCAGGCAGGATATGCATATACGGGAAATGATAAACTCCAAATAGGACGAAACGGGAATAGACAACAGACTAGGAATTATTACGATTCCCAACAGAATCATAGGAGACAACGAACAAATCACCAGGACAGACAGAGAAATTCTCTACAACAAAGAAATTATCCACAACCATCTCAGAACCAACAAGGAAACCTTCCACAACCATTTCGCGGACAAAACATAAACTTTCAACCACCATTTCAGAACCAATAAGGAAATTTTTCACAACCATTTCAGAGACAAAACAGAAACTTTCAACCAACATTACAAAACCAACAGGGAAATTTTTCACAACCATTTCAGAGACAAAATATAAGTTTTCAGCAACCTTTTCAGAACCAAAGAAACCTTTCACAACCTTACCAAAACCAACGAATACAAAATCCGGATAAAGAACCAATGGACGTTAACACAAATGAAGTAACAGAAAATTTTCTGCAGCCTCGGACAGAAATTACCAAATATAAGGGTGAAAACAAAATTAGGCTGCATAAGATTAATAGTGGACACTGGGGCTACGAACTCTATTATGAACCCAGGAATTAACCACCCAAAATGGGTGCATCGAACAAAACCCCTTTATATTAAGACCTTACAACACCAGGCAATAGTAGAAGACAAAGTGAAGATAGAGAACAGGACAGAACACTTGAATTTCACATATTAAAATTTCACGACTATTATGAGGGATTAGTAGAAAATGATATCCTCAGACCTCTGAACGCGTGCATAAATTATAAACATAATACTATAGAAATAAATGATCACAACATACCAATATTTTTTAACGATAAGAAAGACTTTGCAGTGGTACCACATCATAATTCAATTTATTGCAAAGAGCAATGTAATGATCCAACAACGCAGTCAATTACGCAGATGGTAAATAACGATAATATTGGATTCTTCAGAGAAATAAGAGATGGACCACTAATGCAACAAATACGTACACAACACCTTAACTCCGAAGAGAAAAACCGTTTATTATGGATAATAAAGAAATATTCAGATATATTTTTCCGGGAGAATTCTAATTTAAGCTTTACTAATGCTATAAAACATAAAATCAGGACGAGTAATATTCCGATATTTGCAGAATCATACAGGCATCCATACATAAACAAGAGGTTGCGTCTCAAATACAGGATATGTTGAACAGTAAAATAATAAGACTTAATAACTCACCCTATTCTGCTCCAATTTGGATCGTGCCGAAGAAGGCCGATGCTAGCGGGAAAACCAAATGGAGGCTTGCAGTTGACTATCGAAAGCTTAACGACGTTAGATCGATGATAGGTTTCCAATTCCAAACATTGATGAGATATTAGGAAAATTGGGCAGATGCCAATATTTCACCACTCTTGATTTGGCTAAAGGTTTTCACCAAATAGAAATAGAGGAAAAGGATATACACAAAACCGCATTTACTGTCGAAGGAGGACAACCCGAATTCTTAAGAAGCCGTTTGGACTGAAGACAGCTCCGGCGACATTTCAAAGATTAATGAACAATATTCTCAGGGAATATATTAACAATATATGTTTGGTATACTTGGACGATATTATAAAATTTTCTACATCACTAGAAGAACATATAAATTCCATTAGACTAATATTCGAGAGAATGCGAGAAGCCAATTTGAAGGTTCAATTGGACAAATCTGAATTTTTGAAGAAGGAAACTGAGTTTCTTGGACACATTGTGACATTGGAGGGAATAAAACCCAATCCAAGAAAAATAGAATGCGTTATCAATTTTTCTATGCCCAGAACACAGAAACATACTAAGCAATTTTTAGGTTTAACTGGATATTATCGAAAATTGATTAGAGACTATTCTTCTATCTCTAAACCCATGACCAATTTTTTGAAAAAAGATGCTAGGATAAATATAACAGAGCAAAAATATTTAGACAGTTTTAATACACTCAAAAATATTCTTACTAATGACCCAATATTGCAATATCCGGACTTTAATAAAACCTTTACGGTTACCACAGATGCCAGCAACTTTGCACGTGGTGCAATTTTATCCCAAGAAAATCATCTAATATGCTATGCCAGTCGTACACTGAACGACCACGAAATAAACTACAGCACAATATAGAAAGAACTTCTAGCAGTTGTATGGGCCGCAAAATATTTCCGACTCTATCTTTTCGGACGTAAGTTTCTAAAAAAGACCGATCATAAGCCTTTGACCTGGCTTTTCTCTATAAAAGAGCCGAATTCAAAACTAGTTCGATGGAGATTGAAATTGTCAGAGTTCGATTACGAAATTAAATATAAAACGGGAACAAAAAATAGCAACGCGGATGATTTGTCAAGGTTTGAAAAAGAATCTGCTGACATCAATTCACTGGAAACCATGCAAACCGATATAAAAGAAAGTAATTCCCCCATAAATATGTTCAAGAATCAAATTATCATAAAGAAAATCAACTCTGGATCAGCGAAAATTAAGAATGAAAAATTTTTTAAAAATAGGAAAATAGTGGCGATTAAAGAATTAGATAAAGAATACCCAATTATGATTTTAAAAAACCATTTTCACCCGACCCAAAGAAATGCCGTCCTCATAAACGACGAATTCTATGACACTTTCCGAAATACCTATAGGGAATTCTTTTCTGATAATAATGAATTCAAGGTCATAAGATGTTCTAAAAAATTGGAGGATGTGGAGGATGAACTAGAACTAGCAAGGATAATTGAGAGGGAATATCTAAGTAAAAACCACAGAGGCATTCAATCTGTATTTGTAGAATTAAAGACCAAAATTTATAATCCTAAACTGAAGTTGAGAATAACGCAATTTATTTGAAAAATATGACAGAAGACCTCCTAAATTACCCTACAAAGTTACAGAAACACCCTCAAAACCTAGGGAAGTAATCTAGATGTATTTTATTCATTGGAAAAACAGCTTTTCCTAACCATAATTGAAAAATTCACAAAATTTGCCATGGCATGAAAGATTAATGGAAGAACTTGGTTGAATTTAAAACCAAGTTGATTCAATATGTTAATACATTCGGGAAAATAGAAAAAATTGTAGTTGACAACGAATTGGGATTCAAAGCCATACCGATGCAAGAGTATCTGAAAAAGAAAACATTAATATACATTGCACATCGAATAGTAATCACACCTCAAACGCGGATAATGAACGACTCCATAATACTATGAACGAGCACTTAAGACTGCTGAGACATAAGGAACAGAACAAAAATTAAACGGCCGAAGACAAAGTATCTCGAATTATAGGATTTCATAATAATACTATTCATAGCACCACCCAGATCAAACCAATCGACTTCTTGAAAGGTAAAATACATGAGAGCAAATACCCGGAAATTCACGAATAAATCTCGACAAAAAAGGAGAATTACATAAATAAAATAAATCAAAATAGGGCCGATATCGAAACAGAAGAAAGCACTAATTTTACAAAGAAAATTCGAGGCGGTAAAAATCATAGAAAATACAGAAAAATAGATTCTAGGAAAATCGACGGAGAACACATAGAAAACACAAAAACGGGACATAAATATTATAAAACCCATATATAACCACGAAAGAAATATCAAGAAAAAGAAAACCCAAAATTAGAGCAAAATATTAACAACTGTGTAATAAAATTTATATTTGCAGACGACTTGGTGGATCCGCTCACAGTGGAAAAGAATATAAGGGAATTGAAATACCAAATAATTGAACTATTGATCATTGAACGAACTCCCGAACGGTCGTGGTAATCCACCGGAATAGACAGGATATATACATATGACAAATCCTGACGAATAGAATTAATAATTTAACTTACGTGAACAATTTCATGAATTCCCAAGTTCAGAATATTACCGATCACATAAACTATCAACAGAACGTTATAGGAAAATACTTGAATAAATTCAAAAATAGTATGGGAAACAGAATCTCAACCCTAGAATACGAAATAATATTTATAGAACATATATACCAAATTCACAATGATATATCACTCCTACGCCATCACATAGATGACATCGGACAGATTATTTTTTCCGGCAAATTAGGAATCATCCCTACAGATATACTAACCCAAACAGAACTAGACTTAATTACAAACTTTACCAGTTACACAAACATTAAAGTAGCTATAGCATTCCACGAAAATAATATTATTATAATACTGTTCATCCCACAACTTTCAGATGAACCATTACACAAGGCAACAAAAAAGAAAAAAATTTATGCCGAACAAAAACCACTATACAATTTTGATGTATTGTGGTTCCAGTAGTACAAATATGGTCCAAATTTTATATTCTATGGAGAAGTTTTTTTTTTTTTTAAATTTTAAGTAAAATTAAAATTTTTTTTAGACGTTTCTCCGTTAGTCCGATAATATTAAAATAAATTTAGAACTCCGATATTGAACGCTTTCATGCAACTCTAAATGAAAACATACGCATATTGAAAAAACGCGAGGAAAATTTGGACATAGCTTACAATGTTGATTTACCTTACCATAACCTTAGAAGCATACAACAATAGCATACATATGACGACCGGTGAAAACCCAATTAATTTACACCTTAGAACCAACATTAATATAAAGGAGATTTTTAATAGAATTGAAGACAAAAAGAATAAGACTCTAGAATACCGCAATAAAGATAGAAAAGTTAAACAGATAAACGAAAATATTATGAAAACCAACCAGGTAGACAAATTGACTTCGAACACGAAACAGGTAACTGTAGGAAAGCTTAATGACACAAAATATAAAAGAAATAAGCAAATTATACACAAGGATCAGTTCATTAAAAGGAAAAATCTTTCTAGGTCTTGTTGGCAATCTTGACGATGATAACGCCAGTAATGTCACAGAAATTGATGATAACTGATCTAAACCAAGGAAATGGCTACACAATATTACAAGTAGAAGAAAGATCATTGATACAAAATTATTCAAAAATATACATGTATTCAAACCTTAGGATTATTTAGCTCACACTACCAAATTAGAATTCGAAATAAGGACACTAGATGACGTATATTTGGAACATCAGAGTAAACATACTAGATTACAATTTCTGAGTTTGATACCCAGATACCGTGTAATAAGGGGACTGATCAACATTTTCGGAACAGGGTTAAAATACCTATACGTAACAATGGACGATGACGATAGAACGGAAGTTGAAGAAAAACTTAGAACCAATACTTTTAATAATCATAACATAATTGAACAATCAAACAAACAGATCAAAATCAACGCTCACTTTGACGAACAACTAAACACTTCAACTCATTTACAAAACCGACAGACTAATTTAGTTATGCAAAATATGGAATTATTCAATCAAACTAAAACAGATTCACGAAAAGCTTACCACAGATACGAAATAGAACATCTAGGAAAATTGGTTGGACAAGCTAGGAACTACTAACTTCAAAATTACGAATATTAAATAGTGATATTTTAACAGATCAGGAAATTATTGATTTTAACGTAACACTTTATGAATTGGAAAATATAGAACTTGACGTTGCAATCAAAGAATACGATATTGTTTTCATAATTAAAATCCCTAATTTAACTACCGAAACTTACACGGAAATTTTCATACAACCAATTCCTAATAAAAATGGACAAAAGATAATGACCGATGCATATTACTATTTGACAGACGGAAATAACATGTACGAAAAACCAACAAACTATCTAAACTAGCAAAAATAAATGATAAATGTATTCAAAACTTATTTAGAATGGAAAAAATGATTCGTTACTATTGTCCTAATAGCGCTACCAATATTATTGAAGTTAGAACAAATGTAATAGTCACCACTAATGTGGACATGAAAATCAAACAAACTTGTAATCGATACCCTTACACATTAAAAGGAAATTATCAAATTTATATTGAAAATTGTACAATATTTCTTGATAAATGGTACAGTAAAAAACTGTACCAAAACACTATAATCATACCAAATCCCTTCTGGATTATTGAAACATCTAACGACACTAACTTATCTCTAAGAGAATTACAGTATAAGCATATTAATAACACAAATATTATAACTGAACTCAAAGCAAGTCAAAAGATACACAATTATACCACTTATACCGTACTAACAATCATACTAATCACCATCTACCTATGTATTAAAAACAGGAGAATTGTAAGGAAAACTGCTATCCCTGTTAACTTACCCTTCCTTGGAAGCCGGGATAAGTTCGTTGTCTGGGGGTGTTATGACATCACCTACGGAAAGTACAATAGTCGCCAAGAGATTGCCCTTTGCTTAACTAATTCTGCTAGGCTGTACTTTAGTTTTAAGAAATTAACATTAAGTAATAGAGATAAAATGTGTGTCACTACTGATGTCCCGACTTTTGACCTGTCTGTCTGTCTGTCTGCCATGGGGCAACCCCATTCCCCTTCATGCAATTGATCTGAATCTTGGCCCATAGTCTTGTTGTGACTACAGATTAATTTTGGGGTAGTCACGCAGAGTCACACATAGTCACGCATAGTCACGGAGTGATCCAAAAGCTAGTTACCCTCATCCGATCGATCTGAAACTTGGTCCATACACTTGCTGTGAAAAAAAATTAACTTTGACATAGTCACGTACAGTCACGGAGAGATGAAAAACCAACTTCCCTAAAGAACATGTTGATTACACAGGTAGTTATTTATATATTTTTAAAAATATAGTTGGAAAGTTTTTCAATAATATTATTGCTGCAACAGTCAAATTTTTGAATATAAAAAGGATGTTTATTTGGTATAGTAACCAAATGCGGCTTAAATTACATCATAAGCGATGCACCTATTGAATAATTTAACTAATGAAATAGTTCAGGTATATACAAGTCTTTTCAGAATTATGACCAATTTTAAAAACTCTAATGGAACAGGTATATTTTATACAATTGATTTTTCTTTCTTAAAATTTGTTTGGGATTTCCCCCTTAAGAATGAACAACAATTGTTCACTAATTTTATTGCTGCATCAGACAAATTTAAGAAAATCAATACCTGCTTAATAAGCAGTGCTTATTCAATTACGGATTTTAAAGTAACATAATTTCATTTTTTACTTTTGTTTGTCATTGTTATTTTTCAAGTGATAGCGAAAAGGTCTTAAGTGTGTTATTTAAAAACAGTGCAAATAACAAAACAGTGAAAAATAAGATAAAAACAACGTGTATGTTTTTGTGTATTACTTTCAATATTTTATCTATACATAATATGTATTACATATTTATTAGCAATAACATCATCAAACAAAGAAATGAAGTAACAGTACAATGCGCTGAAAACATAAGACTTCAAAATTTTATGCATAAGGAAAAAAAGAGTTTTAATAAAAATTTTGTTTTTATGGGTTAGATTATTTGTGTGTGTGTGTGTGTGCTTAATTTTGTTGCTACTGTTTCTTGGATTGTTATGTTATTGTTATCAGAGTTTGAAATATGGATTTTTTCCCGTTAGTTTATATTTTCTTTAGTTTACAATGAATCCACCATCCTCTGCACCGCAAGATGAAGCAACAACAACATCAACAACTATCGAAAACCCAATGAGTCATATACCCAAGCATGATGTTACTGTTTTTGGTGTGTCCACTGATTTGATGTTATGTGTTGCAATCTATAACACATTAAACCAATATATTTGCATGTAAGCATAACTATTTTAACCAAAATATTTGTATTAAGCCAATGTATGTATGTATATCGACATACTTATTTTTTTTTACCAATATACAATGTATGAATCTAGACATAAGAATTCCCACACTTATATTTAAGCAACATAAACAAAATTATTTATTTACAAGTTACATACATTTTCAGTAATTATGTCAAGTACATTGACATAATAAAAATTCCCATATTCATGAAATTGTATCAGGGTACATTGGCACATATAAATTCCATAAAACTTTGATTGTTTGTAAAGTGTGACAATGTACGCTGACACAATAAAGAACAATTATAATTGCTTCGAATACGGCAGCAATGTACCAAACAGATATACAATGTTGCAATATGTAAAATTGGTACATTGTATTGATTTTGTCAAGCCAAGCAATATTGATCAATACGATCAGTACTGTACGCTGACACACAAAGCATTTCTTTGTAATTTAATGAGGAAACAGTGTATCAACAAAATGCAATGTTGCAACATACAAATTTAGGTACATTTGGTTAATTTGCTAGATCAGCGATGTTGATCGATATGATCAACATCAATGGATCAATATAAAGACAGAACAGAGAAAATAAAAATTGAGTCTGGTTTTTGGTCTCGTAAAAAAAAGTTGTTTTTATATATTTAACTTTAATAAATTGTGTATTAAATCTTTTAACAAAAATCGTATTGAAAAAAGAAAAATCCTTTAAAATAATAAAATAAAAATTGTATTTTAGACGAATATAAAAATTGTATTTTTATTTTTCCATAAGGAAAAATCAAAATAGAAAACTGGCGCAAAAAGTATCCTTTAAAAAAAATTATCGGAAATCCTTTTTTTCTTCATGAATTAACACGGTATAAGTGAACATACGCTTCAACTAAGAAGTTGAACAAGTGAACATCCGTTAAAACAAGTCCAGTTAAGAAACTGGATAAGTGAACATTCATTTCAACTAAGAAAAAGAATAAATGAACATTCGATTCAACTAAGAAGTTGAATAAGTGAACATTATTTTAAAGTCCAGTTGGATAAGTGAACATTCGTTGAATAAATGAACATTCGATTCAACTAATAAGTTGAATAAGTGAACATTAGTTAAAGTCCAGTTAGATAAGTGAACATTCATTTCAACTAAGAAGTTGAATAAATGAACATTCGATTCAACCAAGAAGTTGAATATTCGTCTAAACTAAGCGAACATTACTCAAACACCAGAAACAAACCATAAAAAAATTTTTCCCTCCTTTTCATCGATAAAAAATAACATTAAAATAAATCAAAAACTGAAAATCTAAAACATCAGAAAAACCATAAAATATCTCGAAATAAATGCGAAACCATCACTCAAGAACAACCATCTAAAAGCCAGAGAAGGACGAGTAAAGCAGGATATATTCGACCAACAATAAAACAACAACATCAACAGCAACATCAACTGCAGAAACTTCAACATGGTGCAGAACAGAAACAACAAAGGATATTACTTCAATTTCAATTTTCAATTTATTTATTTATTTGTTGAGGATAAATACAATACAACAAGAGCATGTCTTATATTACAGTATTGGGTAGGTTAAGGCAAACATAGAATATTGTTAAACAATATAAGCCATTTTTTAAACCTTTTATAATTGAAATATTTTATTTTGTTTTATTAAATATATAAAATTTATATTTCCAAGAAAAAACATTTTGTCTATAAGAAAAAAATTTTTTTTTTACAAATTAATATAGAACATTTTTTTATATGTACACATAAAAAATGGTAGACCAGGTTCAAAACCAAATTAATAGATTAGTTATAGATCCTTTAAAATATCTAAATAACCTACCAGAATTTTATGGGGACACTAGGGACGTACAAACATTTATTACACTTATTGACAGAATACACCGACACTTGCGACAAAACCAAATTAATAGATTAGTTATAGATCCTTTAAAATATCTAAATAACCTACCAGAATTTTATGGGGACACTAGGGACTTACAAACCTTTATTACACTTATTGACAGAATACACCGACACTTGCGTACATATGATGAACTATCACAATTGCTCTTTTCAGACATGATAAAATCAAAACTAAAAGGAAAAGCTAGACAGAATAATAAAATAAATTACCATGCTATTTCCTAGACGGAAATAAAGAATATATTACAAAACAATTTTGGGGACAAAAGATCTTGCGATGAACTATTTGACGAACTTAGGGCGCGCTACTTTTAAGACAACCAATCTGGAATTCTGTAATGACATTAAAAACAGATTGCATAGGTTAAATAATAAATTAATAGCTATTTTGGGATAAGTAGACGCATCTAGAGAAAGTGCAACCAACAATACGCAAACTGCGTTAAACATTTTTAAGAGCAAGATACCAGAACCAAAGAAAACCATATTGTTCTGTAGGAATCCAAGAGATTTAGAAGAGGCCATGGATATTCTGTTTCAGGCAGGATATGCATATACGGGAAATGATAAACTCCAAATAGGACAAAACGGGAATAGACAACAGACTAGGAATTATTACGATTCCCAACAGAATCATAGGAGACAACGAATATATCACCAGGACAGACAGGGAAATTCTCTACAACAAAGAAATTATCCACAACCATCTCAGAACCAACAAGGAAACCTTCCACGACCATTTCGCGGACAAAATAGAAACCTTCAACCACCATTTCAGAACCAATAAGGAAATTTTTCACAACCATTTCAGAGACAAAACAGAAACTTTCAACCACCATTACAAAACCAACAGGGAAATTTTTCACAACCATTTCAGAGACAAAATAGGAATTTTCAGCAACCTTTTCAGAACCAAAGAAAGCTTTCACAACCCTACCAAAACCAACGAATACAAACTCCGGATAAAGAACCAATGGACGTTAACACAAATGAAGTAACAGAAAATTTTCAGGATGCAGCCTTGGACAGAAATTACCAAATATAAGGGTGAAAACAAAATTAGGCTACATAAGATTAATATTGGACACTAGGGCTATGAACTCCATTATGAACCCAGGAATTAACCACCCAAAATGGGTGCATAGAACAAAACCCTTTTATATTAAGACCTTAGAACACCAGGTAATACTAGAAGACAAAGTGAAGATACCCGCTTTTGAAGAATTTAGAGAACAGGACAGAACACTTGAATTTCACATATTAAAATTTCACGACTATTATGACGGATTAGTATAAAATGATATCCTCAGACTTCTGAACGCGTGCATAAATTATAATCATAATACTATAGAAATAAATGGTCACAACATACCCATATTTTTTAACGATAAGAAAGACTTTGCAGTGGTACCACATCATAATTCAATTTATTGCAAAGAGCAATGTAATGATCCAACAACGCAGTCAATTACGCAGATGGTAAATAACGATAATATTGGATTCTTCAGAGAAATAAGAGATGGACCACTAATGCAACAAATACGTACGCAACACCTTAACTCCGAAGAGAAAAACCATTTATTATGGCCAATAAAGAAATATTCAGATATATTTTTCCGAGAGAATTCTAATTTAAGCTTCACTAATGCTATAAAACATAAAATCAGGACGAGTAATATTCCAATATTTGCAAAATCATACAGGCATCCATACATAAACAAGAGGTTGCGTCTCCAATACAGGATATGTTGAACAGTAAAATAATACGACATAATAACTCACCCTATTCTGCTCCAATTTGGATCGTGCCGAAGAAGGCAGATGCAAGCGGGAAAACCAAATGGAGGCTTGTAGTTAACTATCGTAAGCTTAACGACGTTATATCGATGATAGGTTTCCAATTCCAAACATTGATGAGATATTAGGAAAATTGGGCGGATGCCAATATTTCACCACTCTCGATTTTGCAAAAGGTTTTCACCAAATAGAAATAGAGGAAAAGGATATACACAAAACCGCATTTAGTGTCGAAGGAGAACACTACGAATTCTTAAGAATGCCGTTTGGACTGAAGACAGCTCCGGCGACAAATATATTTAGACAGTTTTAATACACTCAAAACAATTCTTACTAACGACCCAATATTGCAATATCCGGACTTTAATAAAACCTTTACGATTACCACAGATGCCAGCAACTTTGCACGTGGTGCAATTTTATCCCAAGAAAATCATCTAATATGCTATGCCAGTCGTACACTGAACGACCACGAAATAAACTACAGCACAACATAGAAAGAACTTCTAGCAGTTGTATGGGCAACAAAATATTTCCGAACCTATCTTTTCGGACGTAAGTTTCTAAAAAAGACCGAAAATAAGCCTTTGCCCTGGCTTTTCTCTATAAAAGAGCCGAACTCAAAACTAGTTCGATGGAGATTGAAATTGTCAGAGATTACGAAATTAAATATAAAACGGGAACAAAAAATAGCAATGCGGATGCATTGTCAAGGATTGAAAAAGAATCTGCTGACATCAATTCACTGGAAACCATGCAAACCGATATAAAAGAAAGTAATTCCCCCATAAATATGTTCAAGAATCAAATTATCATAAAGAAAATCAACTCTGTATCAACGAAAATTAAGAATGAAAAAATTTTTAAAAATAATAGGAAAATAGTGGCGATTAAAGAATTAGATAAAGAATACGCAATTATGATTTTAAAAAACCATTTTCACCCGACCCAAAGAAATGCCGTCCTCATAAACGACGAATTCTATGACACTTTCCGAAATACCTATAGGGAATTCTTTTCGGATAATAATGAATTCAAGGTCATAAGATGTTCTAAAAAATTGGAGGATGTGGAGGATGAACTAGAACTAGCAAGGATAATTGAAAGGGAATATCTAAGTAAAAACCACAGAGGCATTCAATCTGTATTTGTAGAATTAAAGACCAAAATTTATAATCCTAAACTGAAGTTGAGAATAACGCAATTTATAAAAAACTGCGAAATTTGTGCATTGGAAAAATATGACAGAAGACCTCCTAAATTACCCTACAAAGTTACAGAAACACCCTCAAAACCTAGGGAAATATTACATCTAGATGTATTTTATTCATTGGGAAAACAGCTTTTCTTAACCATAATTGATAAATTCACAAAATTTGCCATGGCATGTAAGATTAATGGAGGAACTTGGGTTGAATTTAAAACCAAGTTGATTCAATATTTTAATACATTCGGGAAAATAGAAAAAATTGTAGTTGACAACGAATTGGGATTCAAAGCCATACCGATGCAAGGGTATCTGAAAAAGAAAACATTAATATACATTTCACATCGAATAGTAATCACACCTCAAACGCTGATATCGAACGACTCCATAATACTACGAACGAACACTTAAGACTGTTGAGACATGACGAACAGAACAATAATTAAACGGCCGAAGAGAAAGTATCTCGAATTATAAGATTTCATAATAATACTATTCATAGCACCACCCAGATCAAACCAATCGACTTCTTGAAAGGTAAAATACATGAGAGCAAATACCCGGAAATTCACGAATCAATATCGACAAAAAAGGAGAATTACATAAATAAAATAAATCAAAATAGGGCCGATATCGAAATAGAAGAAAGCACTAGTTTTACAAAGAAAATTAGAGGCAGTAAAAATCATAGAAAATACAGAAAAATAGATTCTAGGAAAATCGACGAAGAATACATAGAAAACACAAAAACGGGACATAAATATTATAAAACCCATAAATAACCACGAAAGAAATATCAAGACAAAGAAAACCCAAAAACAGAGCAAAACATTAACAACTGTGTAATAAAATTTACATTTGCAGACGACTTGGTGGATCCGCTCACAGTGGAAAAGAATATAAGGGAATTGAAATACCAAATAATTGAACTACTGATCATTGAGGGGATTGCGTAAATACGCTACGGTGACTCGGGGGTGGAGTATGATGGATACAGGACCATGGTTAGGAGAAGATTGCGAATGACCAGGGAACGTAGACATTTCCTGTATAAATCAAGACGAAGGAGACTGAACGAACTCCCGAACGGTCGTGGTAATCCACCGGAATAGACAGGATATATACGAATGACAAAATCCTAACGAATAGAATGAATAATTTAACTTACGTGAACAATTTCATGAATTCCCAAGTTCAGAATATTACCGATCACATAAACTATCAACAGAACGTTATAGGAAAATAATTGAATAAATTCAAAAATAGTACGGAAAACAGAATCTCAACCCTAGAATACGAAATAATATTTATAGAACATATATACCAAATTCACAATGATATATCACTCCTACGCCATCACATAGATGACATCGGACAGATTATTTTTTCCGGCAAATTAGGAATCATCCCTACAGATATCCAGATACAGAACTAGACTTAATTACAGACTATACCAGTTACACAAACATTAAAGTAGCTATAGCATTCCACGAAAATAATATTATCATAATACTGTTAATACCACAACTTTCAGAGGAACCATTACACACGGCAACAAAAAAGAAAAAATTTTATGCCGAACAAAAACCGCTATACAATTTTGATGTATTGTGCTTCCAGTAGTACAAATATGGTCCAAATTTTAAATTCTATGGAGAAGTTTTTTTTTTTCAAATTTTAAGTTAAATTAAAATTTTTTTTAGACGTTTCTCCACATAACTAATGATAACTTCAAAAGGGTTAGTCCGATAATATTAAAATAAATTTAGAACTCCGATATTAACCGCTTTCATGCAACTCTAAATGAAAACATACGCACATTGAAAAAACGCGAGGAAAATTTGGACATAGCTTACAATGTTGATTTACCTTACCAAACCTTAGAAGCATACAAAAAAAACATACATATGACGACCGGTGAAAAACCAATTAATTTACACCTTGGAAACAACATTAATATAAAGGAGATTTTTAACCCTTTGACGACCAGGGGACATATGTGTCCCAAAAAAGAAAAATATGCGTTAAAATAAACTAATGCTAAAAGTATTGATATTTTTATCTTAATGCAAAGTTAAATTATGGGTTTTTAAAATTGTTAAAAAATTTTTGTGAAAAAAAAAATTTATAAATTTTTTTTTAAGCCCTAAAAAGCAAGTTTTGCACATACCGTAAACGGGATATTTAAACTGCTCTAAATCGTAGACGAAATTTTCTCTTTCCTTCAAATTAAAAAAAATTAGTTTAATTTAACAATATTCTGCAAATTGAAATTCGGTTTTGAGATATTTCCAAGAAAACAACTAGCTTTATTAAAAAAAACAAACGAAAAGGGACGCGGGTGTCCCTTTGGTCGGCAATGGTAACTTTTCGTTTGATGAATTTGAATGTAACTGCTAATAGTGGTGAGAGTTGGCATATTAAAAAAACTAAAAATGGACTTCCCCATTAAGTTTGTAAACTTTATCAGGTGACTGAATTCCTAGAATTTGTATTCTATTTACTTACTTTACGCTGTAAGAAGTGGTCGTGTTTTCTAATTTGCTAAAAAAGTGATATTTGAGAGAAACATTTTTGTTCTTTGATTTGCTGATTCATTTTGGTAAGTTTGGTGAATGTAATTTCTATAGCACGTTGTAACAAGATTTTTTAGAAGAATGGCTGTACAGCGTCGTAGATTTTTTAAACTGAATGAAGAAGAAATATTGCAATTTCTTACTGCGGAAAATAGCGAAGATGAAGACGATTTGTGTCTAGATGAAGAAGACCAGGTTTTTCTTGAAGGTGATGTTGATGCAGGTGCAGCATTTTGTGAAATGGATGATAATGCGGTTGAGAAAACAGAACACGTCGTTGAGATAACGGAACAAGCGCCTCGTATTCCAGAAAGTTACAAGAAAAAGACGACAGAAAAAATTGAACCAAATTTTAGATGGAGAAATTCATACACTGCAAACGTATTCCCTAACAGTGACTATGAGTTTGGAAAAGTGCAAATCTGCGATATTGGGGACCCCAACTGTAATCTTTCACCATTTCAGATCTTTTTACTGACTACGAACTTTGATGTTTTGATAGAACTTATAGTTCATGAATCCTGTAGATATGCTGAACAAAATGGAAGAGTTTTTGATGTTACTGCTGTCGAAATGAAAGCATTTCTTGGTATCAATCTGGTAATGACATATAACGTTTTACCATCCATTCATGATTATTGGTCAACAGCACCTGATATGGGTGTACGCTTCATAAGTAATGTAATGACAAGGAAAAGATTTAAAGATATCCGTCAAAATTTGCACTTCAGCAATAACGATGAAGAAGGAAACAGGAATGATCGGGCTTTTAAGATCAGACCTGTCATAAGTCACTTCAACAAAGCATTTCAAAATGCAATGAACAACACATACAAACAGGCTGTCGATGAACACATGATCAAATTCAAAGGTCATAATGTTATGAAACAGTATATCAAGAACAAACCAATAAAATGGGGATTTAAGATGTGGTGTAGATGTGACTCTGCTTCCGGCTATCTTTCTGAATTTGATCTATACACTGGAAGGAAAGAGTATGGAACTGAATATGGACTTGGGAAATCAGTCGTGCTTCAGCTGACAGAAAAACTCACAGGTTTGGGCTCCGAGATCTAAATTGATAACTTCTTCAACTTGCCTTTGTTACAATATGAGTTGAAAAAACGTCAAATAAAGTCCTGTGGAACAGTAAGAAGCAACCGAAAAAATATTCCAAAAAATGTACCTGTCGATAAGAATATGAAGCGAGGAGACATTCACACATCAAGCTTTGAGGGCATAGCCTTTGTCAAGTGGATGGACAACAGAGCTGTGACTCTTCTCACAAATTTTATTTCGCCAGTGGAGACAGACATCGTCAGACGTCGCATAGCTGGTAGTGCTGAGAAAATCAACGTAAAATGCCCGAAAGCTATTATGCATTACAACAAAAATATAGGTGGAGTAGATTTAATGGATCAGCGCAAGTCCTTTCATGAACTAGACCGCAAATCAAAAATAAAATATTACATCCGGTTATTTTTTGACTTACTTGATATAAGCGTACACAATTCCTACGTTATTTAAACCGAATGTAAAGCAAAAAATCTTGTTGAAGGGAGTCAACTTAACTCCCTTGAGTTTAGACGATTGGTGGCCAGAAATTAAATCGCTGGCTATTCTTCGCGTCAGAGAGAATTTCCAATATTCCAGTCATCAAAAATCACTGTCAGCAAGAGACCAGCTTCTTCGCACTCTATGCTCAAAGCCAACGTAAGAAAGAGATGTGTTCAATGCGCAAAAATTAATGTAGAAAATCGCACTTATAACTATTGTAATGAATGCAATGTGCATCTATGTTTTACTACTACCCGTAATTGTTTCGCAGAACATCATAATTTACCATAATTTATCGCAAAACATTAAAAATATAACTTTTTGTATAAATATAAATATAATAAAAAAGATATTTTGGCTCCCTTAAGGACCACAGGGACACATGTTTCCCATAAAAAAACTCGTATACGAAAAAATTTTTTTTCAAATTTTTTAACGGTTTTGCTTTAGTTGGATTCTGACAAGCTTATTTCATATCAAAATGATAAACGGAAAGTCCCCAGAAGCTTATGGTCCTGAAAGGGTTAATAGAATTGAAGACAAAAAGAATAAGACTCTAGAATACCGCAATAAAGATAGAAAAAGTTAAACAGATAAACGAAAATATTATGAAAATCAACCAGGTAGACAAATTGACTTCGAACATGAAACAGGTAACTGTAGCAAAGCTTAATGACACAAAATATAAAAGAAATAAGCAAATTATACACAAGGATCAGCTCATTAAAAGGAAAACTCTTTCTACGTCTTGTTGACAATCTTGACGATGATAACGCAAGTAATGTCACAGAAATTGATGATAACTGATCTAAACCAAGGAAATGGCTACACAATATTACAATTAGAAGAAAGATCATTGATACAAAATTATTCAAAAATATACATGTATTCAAACCTTAGGATTATCTAGCTTACACTACCAAATTAGAATTCGAAATAAGGACACTAGATGACGTATATTTGGAACATCAGCGTAAACATACTAGATTACAATTTCTGAGTTTGATACCCAGATATCGTGTAAAAAGGGGACTGATCAACATTTTCGGAATAGGGTTAAAATACCTATACGTAACAATGGACGATGACGATAGAATGGAAATTGGAGAAAAACTTAGAACCAATACTTTTAATAATCATAACATAATTGAACAATCAAACAAACAGATCAAAATAACGCTCACTTTGACGAACAACTAAACACTTCAACTCATTTACAAAACCGATAGACTAATTTAGTAATGCAAAGTATGGAATTAATCAATCAAACTGAAACAGATTCACGAAAAGCTTACCTCAGATACGAAATAGAACATCTAGGAAAATTGGTTGGACAAGCTAGGGACTACTAGCTTCAAAATTACGAACATTAAATAGAGATATTTTAACAGATCAGGAAATTATCGATTTTAACGTAACACTTTATGAATTGGAAAATATAGAACTTGACGTTGCAACCAAAGAATACGATATTGTTTTCATAATTAAAATCCCTAATTTAACTACCGAAACTTACACGGAAATTTTCATACAACCAATTCCTAATAAAAATGGACAACAGATAATGATCGACGCATATTACTATTTGACAGACGGAAATAACATGTACGAAAAACCAACAAACTCACTAAACTAGGAAATATAAATGATAAATGTATTTAGAATGGAAAAAATGAT
This sequence comes from Cordilura impudica, assembly GCA_963682025.1. Lineage (NCBI taxonomy): Eukaryota > Metazoa > Arthropoda > Insecta > Diptera > Scathophagidae > Cordilura > Cordilura impudica. The sequence goes on from CAVMKG010000802.1 coordinate 59,395, forward strand.
TCGCAAGTACTGTCCTAATAGCGATACCAATATTATTGAAGTTAGAACAAATGTAATAGTCACCACTAATGTGGACATGAAAATCAAACAACTTGTAATCGATACCCTTACACATTAAAAGGAAATTATCAAATTTATATTGAAAATTGTACAATATTTCTTGATAAATGATACAGTAAAAAACTGTACCAAAACACTATAATCATACCAAATCCCTTCTGGATTATTGAAACATCAAACGACACTAACTTATCTCTAATAACACAAATATTATAACTGAACTCAAAGTAATTCTGCTAGGCTGTACTTTAGTTTTAAGATATTAACATTAAGTAATAGAGATAAAATGTGTGTCACTACTGATGTCCCGACTTCTGACCTATCTGCCTGTCTGTCTGCCATGGGGCAACCCCATTCCCCTTCATGCAATTGATCTGAAACTTGGCCCATAGTCTTGTTGTGACTACAGATTAATTTTGGCGTAGTCACGCAGAGTCACACATAGTCACGCATAGTCACGGAGTGATCCAAAAGCTAGTTGCCCTCATCCGATTGATCTGAAACTTGGTCCATACACATGCTGTGAAAAAAAGATTAACTTTGACATAGTCACGCACAGTCACGGAGAGATGAAAAACCAACTTCCCTGAAGAACATGTTGTTGATTACACAGATAGTTATTTATATATTTTTAAAAATATAGTTGGAAAGTTTTTCAATAATATTATTGCTGCAACAGACAAATTTTTGAATATACAAAGGATGCTTCTTTGTTATAGTAACCAAATGCGGCTTTACATCATAAGCGATGCACCTATTGAATAATTTAACTAATGAAATAGTTCAGGTATATACAAGTCTTTTCAGAATTATGACCAATTTTAAAAACTCTAATGGAACAGGTATATTTTATACAATTGATTTTTCTTTCTTAAAATTTGTTTGGGATTTCCCCCTTAAGAATGAACAACAATTGTTCACTAATTTTATTGCTGCATCAGACAAATAAAAAAAAAAAAAAAACAATACCTGATTAATAAGCAGTGCTTATCCAATTACGGATTTTAAAGTAACATAATTTCGTTTTTTACTTTTGTTTGTCATTGTTATTTTTCAAGTGATAGCGAAAAGTTCTGAAGTGTATTATTTAAAAACAGTGCAAATAAGAAAACAGTGAAAAATAAGATAAAAAGAACGTGTAAGTTTTTGTGTATTACTTTCAATATTTGATCTATACATAATATGTGTTACATATTTATTAGCAATAACACCATCAAACAAAGAAATGAAGTAACAGTACAATGCACTGAAAACATAAGACTTCGAAATTTTACAAGGGAACAAAAAAGAAAAAATTTATGCCGAACAAAAACCACTATACAATTTTGATGTATTATGGTTCCAGTAGTACAAATATGGTCCAAATTTTAAATTCTATGGAGAAGTTTTTTTTTTTTTAATTTTTAAGTAAAATTAAAATTTTTAGACGTTTCTCCACATAACTAATGATGACTTCAAAAGGGTTAGTCCGATAATATTAAAATAAAATTCAGACTTACATAACCTTTAATCCGTCTATATATTTAGTTTCAATCGGCTTAGTAGTTTCGGAGTTATAATAAATAATTGAAGCAAAATATATATTTTTTACCTGAAAATATCAAATTTTTTTGTTTTAAAAAAATCATAAAAAATCGAAAACTGCAAAAATTGTTCTGATTTATTGCTTTTTCGCAAAGCCACATGTAATAGGAACAAAATGTGGTATCGATCGTGAAAATCGATTGGTTGTTTTCGAGTTTATTCACAATTAAATGAATTCGCTCATTTTCACAAAATTTTTGTTTTTTGTTTGATATACATAAAAATGAGCTGTTCATGTTCTTTCGGTAGATTGAATTTTAAAAACACTTTATAGTTTACTAAAATTTACATTTTATTATTTAAATTTATTATATTATATAAGATTTATTATGAAAAGATTTATAATTATAAACTACAAACCCTGGAATTTTCTTTTATACGATTTTCTATTATTGTTGAATGACGAAGTGTTACTCTGAATATTCCAGCAAAAATCAGCCATCATGTGTGCATCCCAGCGACCCTGGTATCGTTCCTCCATTGTTCGCATATCTTGGTGAAATCGTTCGCCCTGTTCCTCGCTCAAGTCTCCTAGGCTTTCAGGAAAACGATTTAAGTGACTGTGTATGTAGTGTACTTTGATGCTCATGTTGCATCCAAGTCGATGGAAGTGAGATAACAACGTGCGCAACGTAATCATCACACTTGTTATTTCCTAAGAAATTTTGAATAACCCATACAAACGAATCCCATGCATTCTTCTCAATTTCTGACATTGAACTGCCAAAATCAGTATTTCTTGGTATCAATCTGGTAATGACATATAACGTTTTACCATCCATTCATGATTATTGGTCAACAGCACCTGATATGGGTGTACGCTTCATAAGTAATGTAATGACAAGGAAAAGATTTGAAGATATCCGTCAAAATTTGCACTTCAGCAATAACGATGAAGAAGGAAACAGGAATGATCGGGCTTTTAAGATCAGACCTGTCATAAGTCACTTCAACAAAGCATTTCAAAATGCAATGAACAACACATACAAACAGGCTGTCGATGAACACATGATCAAATTCAAAGGTCATAATGTTATGAAACAGTATATCAAGAACAAACCAATAAAATGGGGATTTAAGATGTGGTGTAGATGTGACTCTGCTTCCGGCTATCTTTCTGAATTTGATCTATACACTGGAAGGAAAGAGTATGGAACTGAATATGGACTTGGGAAATCAGTCGTGCTTCAGCTGACAGAAAAACTCACAGGTTTGGGCTCCGAGATCTAAATTGATAACTTCTTCAACTTGCCTTTGTTACAATATGAGTTGAAAAAACGTCAAATAAAGTCCTGTGGAACAGTAAGAAGCAACCGAAAAAATATTCCAAAAAATGTACCTGTCGATAAGAATATGAAGCGAGGAGACATTCACACATCAAGCTTTGAGGGCATAGCCTTTGTCAAGTGGATGGACAACAGAGCTGTGACTCTTCTCACAAATTTTATTTCGCCAGTGGAGACAGACATCGTCAGACGTCGCATAGCTGGTAGTGCTGAGAAAATCAACGTAAAATGCCCGAAAGCTATTATGCATTACAACAAAAATATAGGTGGAGTAGATTTAATGGATCAGCGCAAGTCCTTTCATGAACTAGACCGCAAATCAAAAATAAAATATTACCTCCGGTTATTTTTTGACTTACTTGATATAAGCGTACACAATTCCTACGTTATTTAAACCGAATGTAAAGAAAAAAATCTTGTTGAAGGGAGTCAACTTAACTCCCTTGAGTTTAGACGATTGGTGGCCAGAAATTAAATCGCTGGCTATTCTTCGCGTCAGAGAGAATTTCCAATATTCCAGTCATCAAAAATCACTGTCAGCAAGAGACCAGCTTCTTCGCACTCTATGCTCAAAGCCAACGTAAGAAAGAGATGTGTTCAATGCGCAAAAATTAATGTAGAAAATCGCACTTATAACTATTGTAATGAATGCAATGTGCATCTATGTTTTACTACTACCCGTAATTGTTTCGCAGAACATCATAATTTACCATAATTTATCGCAAAACATTAAAAATATAACTTTTTGTATAAATATAAATATAATAAAAAAGATATTTTGGCTCCCTTAAGGACCACAGGGACACATGTTTCCCATAAAAAAACTCGTATACGAAAAAATTTTTTTTCAAATTTTTTAACGGTTTTGCTTTAGTTGGATTCTGACAAGCTTATTTCATATCAAAATGATAAACGGAAAGTCCCCAGAAGCTTATGGTCCTGAAAGGGTTAATAGAATTGAAGACAAAAAGAATAAGACTCTAGAATACCGCAATAAAGATAGAAAAAGTTAAACAGATAAACGAAAATATTATGAAAATCAACCAGGTAGACAAATTGACTTCGAACATGAAACAGGTAACTGTAGCAAAGCTTAATGACACAAAATATAAAAGAAATAAGCAAATTATACACAAGGATCAGCTCATTAAAAGGAAAACTCTTTCTACGTCTTGTTGACAATCTTGACGATGATAACGCAAGTAATGTCACAGAAATTGATGATAACTGATCTAAACCAAGGAAATGGCTACACAATATTACAATTAGAAGAAAGATCATTGATACAAAATTATTCAAAAATATACATGTATTCAAACCTTAGGATTATCTAGCTTACACTACCAAATTAGAATTCGAAATAAGGACACTAGATGACGTATATTTGGAACATCAGCGTAAACATACTAGATTACAATTTCTGAGTTTGATACCCAGATATCGTGTAAAAAGGGGACTGATCAACATTTTCGGAACAAGGTTAAAATACCTATACGTAACAATGGACGATGACGATAGAATGGAAATTGAAGAAAAACTTAGAACCAATACTTTTAATAATCATAACATAATTGAACAATCAAACAAACAGATCAAAATCAACGCTCACTTTGACGAACAACTAAACACTTCAACTCATTTACAAAACCGATAGACTAATTTAGTAATGCAAAGTATGGAATTAATCAATCAAACTGAAACAGATTCACGAAAAGCTTACCTCAGATACGAAATAGAACATCTAGGAAAATTGGTTGGACAAGCTAGGGACTACTAGCTTCAAAATTACGAACATTAAATAGAGATATTTTAACAGATCAGGAAATTATCGATTTTAACGTAACACTTTATGAATTGGAAAATATAGAACTTGACGTTGCAACCAAAGAATACGATATTGTTTTCATAATTAAAATCCCTAATTTAACTACCGAAACTTACACGGAAATTTTCATACAACCAATTCCTAATAAAAATGGACAACAGATAATGATCGACGCATATTACTATTTGACAGACGGAAATAACATGTACGAAAAACCAACAAACTCACTAAACTAGGAAATATAAATGATAAATGTATTTAGAATGGAAAAAATGATTCGCAAGTACTGTCCTAATAGCGATACCAATATTATTGAAGTTAGAACAAATGTAATAGTCACCACTAATGTGGACATGAAAATCAAACAACTTGTAATCGATACCCTTACACATTAAAAGGAAATTATCAAATTTATATTGAAAATTGTACAATATTTCTTGATAAATGATACAGTAAAAAACTGTACCAAAACACTATAATCATACCAAATCCCTTCTGGATTATTGAAACATCAAACGACACTAACTTATCTCTAATAACACAAATATTATAACTGAACTCAAAGTAATTCTGCTAGGCTGTACTTTAGTTTTAAGATATTAACATTAAGTAATAGAGATAAAATGTGTGTCACTACTGATGTCCCGACTTCTGACCTATCTGCCTGTCTGTCTGCCATGGGGCAACCCCATTCCCCTTCATGCAATTGATCTGAAACTTGGCCCATAGTCTTGTTGTGACTACAGATTAATTTTGGCGTAGTCACGCAGAGTCACACATAGTCACGCATAGTCACGGAGTGATCCAAAAGCTAGTTGCCCTCATCCGATTGATCTGAAACTTGGTCCATACACATGCTGTGAAAAAAAGATTAACTTTGACATAGTCACGCACAGTCACGGAGAGATGAAAAACCAACTTCCCTGAAGAACATGTTGTTGATTACACAGATAGTTATTTATATATTTTTAAAAATATAGTTGGAAAGTTTTTCAATAATATTATTGCTGCAACAGACAAATTTTTGAATATACAAAGGATGCTTCTTTGTTATAGCATCCAAATGCGGCTTTACATCATAAGCGATGCACCTATTGAATAATTTAACTAATGAAATAGTTCAGGTATATACAAGTCTTTTCAGAATTATGACCAATTTTAAAAACTCTAATGGAACAGGTATATTTTATACAATTGATTTTTCTTTCTTAAAATTTGTTTGGGATTTCCCCCTTAAGAATGAACAACAATTGTTCACTAATTTTATTGCTGCATCAGACAAATTAAAAAAAAAAAAAAACAATACCTGATTAATAAGCAGTGCTTATCCAATTACGGATTTTAAAGTAACATAATTTCGTTTTTTACTTTTGTTTGTCATTGTTATTTTTCAAGTGATAGCGAAAAGTTCTGAAGTGTATTATTTAAAAACAGTGCAAATAAGAAAACAGTGAAAAATAAGATAAAAAGAACGTGTAAGTTTTTGTGTATTACTTTCAATATTTGATCTATACATAATATGTGTTACATATTTATTAGCAATAACACCATCAAACAAAGAAATGAAGTAACAGTACAATGCACTGAAAACATAAGACTTCGAAATTTTACAAGGGAACAAAAAAGAAAAAATTTATGCCGAACAAAAACCACTATACAATTTTGATGTATTATGGTTCCAGTAGTACAAATATGGTCCAAATTTTAAATTCTATGGAGAAGTTTTTTTTTTTTTAATTTTTAAGTAAAATTAAAATTTTTAGACGTTTCTCCACATAACTAATGATGACTTCAAAAGGGTTAGTCCGATAATATTAAAATAAAATTCAGACTTACATAACCTTTAATCCGTCTATATATTTAGTTTCAATCGGCTTAGTAGTTTCGGAGTTATAATAAATAATTGAAGCAAAATATATATTTTTTACCTGAAAATATCAAATTTTTTTGTTTTAAAAAAATCATAAAAAATCGAAAACTGCAAAAATTGTTCTGATTTATTGCTTTTTCGCAAAGCCACATGTAATAGGAACAAAATGTGGTATCGATCGTGAAAATCGATTGGTTGTTTTCGAGTTTATTCACAATTAAATGAATTCGCTCATTTTCACAAAATTTTTGTTTTTTGTTTGATATACATAAAAATGAGCTGTTCATGTTCTTTCGGTAGATTGAATTTTAAAAACACTTTATAGTTTACTAAAATTTACATTTTATTATTTAAATTTATTATATTATATAAGATTTATTATGAAAAGATTTATAATTATAAACTACAAACCCTGGAATTTTCTTTTATACGATTTTCTATTATTGTTGAATGACGAAGTGTTACTCTGAATATTCCAGCAAAAATCAGCCATCATGTGTGCATCCCAGCGACCCTGGTATCGTTCCTCCATTGTTCGCATATCTTGGTGAAATCGTTCGCCCTGTTCCTCGCTCAAGTCTCCTAGGCTTTCAGGAAAACGATTTAAGTGACTGTGTATGTAGTGTACTTTGATGCTCATGTTGCATCCAAGTCGATGGAAGTGAGATAACAACGTGCGCAACGTAATCATCACACTTGTTATTTCCTAAGAAATTTTGAATAACCCATACAAACGAATCCCATGCATTCTTCTCAATTTCTGACATTGAACTGCCAAAATCAGTATTTCTTGGTATCAATCTGGTAATGACATATAACGTTTTACCATCCATTCATGATTATTGGTCAACAGCACCTGATATGGGTGTACGCTTCATAAGTAATGTAATGACAAGGAAAAGATTTGAAGATATCCGTCAAAATTTGCACTTCAGCAATAACGATGAAGAAGGAAACAGGAATGATCGGGCTTTTAAGATCAGACCTGTCATAAGTCACTTCAACAAAGCATTTCAAAATGCAATGAACAACACATACAAACAGGCTGTCGATGAACACATGATCAAATTCAAAGGTCATAATGTTATGAAACAGTATATCAAGAACAAACCAATAAAATGGGGATTTAAGATGTGGTGTAGATGTGACTCTGCTTCCGGCTATCTTTCTGAATTTGATCTATACACTGGAAGGAAAGAGTATGGAACTGAATATGGACTTGGGAAATCAGTCGTGCTTCAGCTGACAGAAAAACTCACAGGTTTGGGCTCCGAGATCTAAATTGATAACTTCTTCAACTTGCCTTTGTTACAATATGAGTTGAAAAAACGTCAAATAAAGTCCTGTGGAACAGTAAGAAGCAACCGAAAAAATATTCCAAAAAATGTACCTGTCGATAAGAATATGAAGCGAGGAGACATTCACACATCAAGCTTTGAGGGCATAGCCTTTGTCAAGTGGATGGACAACAGAGCTGTGACTCTTCTCACAAATTTTATTTCGCCAGTGGAGACAGACATCGTCAGACGTCGCATAGCTGGTAGTGCTGAGAAAATCAACGTAAAATGCCCGAAAGCTATTATGCATTACAACAAAAATATAGGTGGAGTAGATTTAATGGATCAGCGCAAGTCCTTTCATGAACTAGACCGCAAATCGAAAATAAAATATTACCTCCGGTTATTTTTTGACTTACTTGATATAAGCGTACACAATTCCTACGTTATTTAAACCGAATGTAAAGCAAAAAATCTTGTTGAAGGGAGTCAACTTAACTCCCTTGAGTTTAGACGATTGGTGACCAGAAATTAAATCGCTGGCTATTCTTCGCGTCAGAGAGAATTTCCAATATTCCAGTCATCAAAAATCACTGTCAGCAAGAGACCAGCTTCTTCGCACTCTATGCTCAAAGCCAACGTAAGAAAGAGATGTGTTCAATGCGCAAAAATTAATGTAGAAAATCGCACTTATAACTATTGTAATGAATGCAATGTGCATCTATGTTTTACTACTACCCGTAATTGTTTCGCAGAACATCATAATTTACCATAATTTATCGCAAAACATTAAAAATATAACTTTTTGTATAAATATAAATATAATAAAAAAGATATTTTGGCTCCCTTAAGGACCACAGGGACACATGTTTCCCATAAAAAAACTCGTATACGAAAAAATTTTTTTTCAAATTTTTTAACGGTTTTGCTTTAGTTGGATTCTGACAAGCTTATTTCATATCAAAATGATAAACGGAAAGTCCCCAGAAGCTTATGGTCCTGAAAGGGTTAATAGAATTGAAGACAAAAAGAATAAGACTCTAGAATACCGCAATAAAGATAGAAAAAGTTAAACAGATAAACGAAAATATTATGAAAATCAACCAGGTAGACAAATTGACTTCGAACATGAAACAGGTAACTGTAGCAAAGCTTAATGACACAAAATATAAAAGAAATAAGCAAATTATACACAAGGATCAGCTCATTAAAAGGAAAACTCTTTCTACGTCTTGTTGACAATCTTGACGATGATAACGCAAGTAATGTCACAGAAATTGATGATAACTGATCTAAACCAAGGAAATGGCTACACAATATTACAATTAGAAGAAAGATCATTGATACAAAATTATTCAAAAATATACATGTATTCAAACCTTAGGATTATCTAGCTTACACTACCAAATTAGAATTCGAAATAAGGACACTAGATGACGTATATTTGGAACATCAGCGTAAACATACTAGATTACAATTTCTGAGTTTGATACCCAGATATCGTGTAAAAAGGGGACTGATCAACATTTTCGGAACAGGGTTAAAATACCTATACGTAACAATGGACGATGACGATAGAATGGAAATTGAAGAAAAACTTAGAACCAATACTTTTAATAATCATAACATAATTGAACAATCAAACAAACAGATCAAAATCAACGCTCACTTTGACGAACAACTAAACACTTCAACTCATTTACAAAACCGATAGACTAATTTAGTAATGCAAAGTATGGAATTAATCAATCAAACTGAAACAGATTCACGAAAAGCTTACCTCAGATACGAAATAGAACATCTAGGAAAATTGGTTGGACAAGCTAGGGACTACTAGCTTCAAAATTACGAACATTAAATAGAGATATTTTAACAGATCAGGAAATTATCGATTTTAACGTAACACTTTATGAATTGGAAAATATAGAACTTGACGTTGCAACCAAAGAATACGATATTGTTTTCATAATTAAAATCCCTAATTTAACTACCGAAACTTACACGGAAATTTTCATACAACCAATTCCTAATAAAAATGGACAACAGATAATGATCGACGCATATTACTATTTGACAGACGGAAATAACATGTACGAAAAACCAACAAACTCACTAAACTAGGAAATATAAATGATAAATGTATTTAGAATGGAAAAAATGATTCGCAAGTACTGTCCTAATAGCGATACCAATATTATTGAAGTTAGAACAAATGTAATAGTCACCACTAATGTGGACATGAAAATCAAACAACTTGTAATCGATACCCTTACACATTAAAAGGAAATTATCAAATTTATATTGAAAATTGTACAATATTTCTTGATAAATGATACAGTAAAAAACTGTACCAAAACACTATAATCATACCAAATCCCTTCTGGATTATTGAAACATCAAACGACACTAACTTATCTCTAATAACACAAATATTATAACTGAACTCAAAGTAATTCTGCTAGGCTGTACTTTAGTTTTAAGATATTAACATTAAGTAATAGAGATAAAATGTGTGTCACTACTGATGTCCCGACTTCTGACCTATCTGCCTGTCTGTCTGCCATGGGGCAACCCCATTCCCCTTCATGCAATTGATCTGAAACTTGGCCCATAGTCTTGTTGTGACTACAGATTAATTTTGGCGTAGTCACGCAGAGTCACACATAGTCACGCATAGTCACGGAGTGATCCAAAAGCTAGTTGCCCTCATCCGATTGATCTGAAACTTGGTCCATACACATGCTGTGAAAAAAAGATTAACTTTGACATAGTCACGCACAGTCACGGAGAGATGAAAAACCAACTTCCCTGAAGAACATGTTGTTGATTACACAGATAGTTATTTATATATTTTTAAAAATATAGTTGGAAAGTTTTTCAATAATATTATTGCTGCAACAGACAAATTTTTGAATATACAAAGGATGCTTCTTTGTTATAGTAACCAAATGCGGCTTTACATCATAAGCGATGCACCTATTGAATAATTTAACTAATGAAATAGTTCAGGTATATACAAGTCTTTTCAGAATTATGACCAATTTTAAAAACTCTAATGGAACAGGTATATTTTATACAATTGATTTTTCTTTCTTAAAATTTGTTTGGGATTTCCCCCTTAAGAATGAACAACAATTGTTCACTAATTTTATTGCTGCATCAGACAAATTAAAAAAAAAAAAACAATACCTGATTAATAAGCAGTGCTTATCCAATTACGGATTTTAAAGTAACATAATTTCGTTTTTTACTTTTGTTTGTCATTGTTATTTTTCAAGTGATAGCGAAAAGTTCTGAAGTGTATTATTTAAAAACAGTGCAAATAAGAAAACAGTGAAAAATAAGATAAAAAGAACGTGTAAGTTTTTGTGTATTACTTTCAATATTTGATCTATACATAATATGTGTTACATATTTATTAGCAATAACACCATCAAACAAAGAAATGAAGTAACAGTACAATGCACTGAAAACATAAGACTTCGAAATTTTACAAGGGAACAAAAAAGAAAAAATTTATGCCGAACAAAAACCACTATACAATTTTGATGTATTATGGTTCCAGTAGTCTATGGAGAAGTTTTTTTTTTTTTTAATTTTTAAGTAAAATTAAAATTTTTAGACGTTTCTCCACATAACTAATGATGACTTCAAAAGGGTTAGTCCGATAATATTAAAATAAAATTCAGACTTACATAACCTTTAATCCGTCTATATATTTAGTTTCAATCGGCTTAGTAGTTTCGGAGTTATAATAAATAATTGAAGCAAAATATATATTTTTTACCTGAAAATATCAAATTTTTTTGTTTTAAAAAAATCATAAAAAATCGAAAACTGCAAAAATTGTTCTGATTTATTGCTTTTTCGCAAAGCCACATGTAATAGGAACAAAATGTGGTATCGATCGTGAAAATCGATTGGTTGTTTTCGAATTTATTCACAATTAAATGAATTCGCTCATTTTCACAAAATTTTTGTTTTTTGTTTGATATACATAAAAATGAGCTGTTCATGTTCTTTCGGTAGATTGAATTTTAAAAACACTTTATAGTTTACTAAAATTTACATTTTATTATTTAAATTTATTATATTATATAAGATTTATTATGAAAAGATTTATAATTATAAACTACAAACCCTGGAATTTTCTTTTATACGATTTTCTATTATTGTTGAATGACGAAGTGTTACTCTGAATATTCCAGCAAAAATCAGCCATCATGTGTGCATCCCAGCGACCCTGGTATCGTTCCTCCATTGTTCGCATATCTTGGTGAAATCGTTCGCCCTGTTCCTCGCTCAAGTCTCCTAGGCTTTCAGGAAAACGATTTAAGTGACTGTGTATGTAGTGTACTTTGATGCTCATGTTGCATCCAAGTCGATGGAAGTGAGATAACAACGTGCGCAACGTAATCATCACACTTGTTATTTCCTAAGAAATTTTGAATAACCCATACAAACGAATCCCATGCATTCTTCTCAATTTCTGACATTGAACTGCCAAAATCAGTATTTCTTGGTATCAATCTGGTAATGACATATAACGTTTTACCATCCATTCATGATTATTGGTCAACAGCACCTGATATGGGTGTACGCTTCATAAGTAATGTAATGACAAGGAAAAGATTTGAAGATATCCGTCAAAATTTGCACTTCAGCAATAACGATGAAGAAGGAAACAGGAATGATCGGGCTTTTAAGATCAGACCTGTCATAAGTCACTTCAACAAAGCATTTCAAAATGCAATGAACAACACATACAAACAGGCTGTCGATGAACACATGATCAAATTCAAAGGTCATAATGTTATGAAACAGTATATCAAGAACAAACCAATAAAATGGGGATTTAAGATGTGGTGTAGATGTGACTCTGCTTCCGGCTATCTTTCTGAATTTGATCTATACACTGGAAGGAAAGAGTATGGAACTGAATATGGACTTGGGAAATCAGTCGTGCTTCAGCTGACAGAAAAACTCACAGGTTTGGGCTCCGAGATCTAAATTGATAACTTCTTCAACTTGCCTTTGTTACAATATGAGTTGAAAAAACGTCAAATAAAGTCCTGTGGAACAGTAAGAAGCAACCGAAAAAATATTCCAAAAAATGTACCTGTCGATAAGAATATGAAGCGAGGAGACATTCACACATCAAGCTTTGAGGGCATAGCCTTTGTCAAGTGGATGGACAACAGAGCTGTGACTCTTCTCACAAATTTTATTTCGCCAGTGGAGACAGACATCGTCAGACGTCGCATAGCTGGTAGTGCTGAGAAAATCAACGTAAAATGCCCGAAAGCTATTATGCATTACAACAAAAATATAGGTGGAGTAGATTTAATGGATCAGCGCAAGTCCTTTCATGAACTAGACCGCAAATCAAAAATAAAATATTACCTCCGGTTATTTTTTGACTTACTTGATATAAGCGTACACAATTCCTACGTTATTTAAACCGAATGTAAAGCAAAAAATCTTGTTGAAGGGAGTCAACTTAACTCCCTTGAGTTTAGACGATTGGTGGCCAGAAATTAAATCGCTGGCTATTCTTCGCGTCAGAGAGAATTTCCAATATTCCAGTCATCAAAAATCACTGTCAGCAAGAGACCAGCTTCTTCGCACTCTATGCTCAAAGCCAACGTAAGAAAGAGATGTGTTCAATGCGCAAAAATTAATGTAGAAAATCGCACTTATAACTATTGTAATGAATGCAATGTGCATCTATGTTTTACTACTACCCGTAATTGTTTCGCAGAACATCATAATTTACCATAATTTATCGCAAAACATTAAAAATATAACTTTTTGTATAAATATAAATATAATAAAAAAGATATTTTGGCTCCCTTAAGGACCACAGGGACACATGTTTCCCATAAAAAAACTCGTATACGAAAAAATTTTTTTTCAAATTTTTTAACGGTTTTGCTTTAGTTGGATTCTGACAAGCTTATTTCATATCAAAATGATAAACGGAAAGTCCCCAGAAGCTTATGGTCCTGAAAGGGTTAATAGAATTGAAGACAAAAAGAATAAGACTCTAGAATACCGCAATAAAGATAGAAAAAGTTAAACAGATAAACGAAAATATTATGAAAATCAACCAGGTAGACAAATTGACTTCGAACATGAAACAGGTAACTGTAGCAAAGCTTAATGACACAAAATATAAAAGAAATAAGCAAATTATACACAAGGATCAGCTCATTAAAAGGAAAACTCTTTCTACGTCTTGTTGACAATCTTGACGATGATAACGCAAGTAATGTCACAGAAATTGATGATAACTGATCTAAACCAAGGAAATGGCTACACAATATTACAATTAGAAGAAAGATCATTGATACAAAATTATTCAAAAATATACATGTATTCAAACCTTAGGATTATCTAGCTTACACTACCAAATTAGAATTCGAAATAAGGACACTAGATGACGTATATTTGGAACATCAGCGTAAACATACTAGATTACAATTTCTGAGTTTGATACCCAGATATCGTGTAAAAAGGGGACTGATCAACATTTTCGGAATAGGGTTAAAATACCTATACGTAACAATGGACGATGACGATAGAATGGAAATTGGAGAAAAACTTAGAACCAATACTTTTAATAATCATAACATAATTGAACAATCAAACAAACAGATCAAAATAACGCTCACTTTGACGAACAACTAAACACTTCAACTCATTTACAAAACCGATAGACTAATTTAGTAATGCAAAGTATGGAATTAATCAATCAAACTGAAACAGATTCACGAAAAGCTTACCTCAGATACGAAATAGAACATCTAGGAAAATTGGTTGGACAAGCTAGGGACTACTAGCTTCAAAATTACGAACATTAAATAGAGATATTTTAACAGATCAGGAAATTATCGATTTTAACGTAACACTTTATGAATTGGAAAATATAGAACTTGACGTTGCAACCAAAGAATACGATATTGTTTTCATAATTAAAATCCCTAATTTAACTACCGAAACTTACACGGAAATTTTCATACAACCAATTCCTAATAAAAATGGACAACAGATAATGATCGACGCATATTACTATTTGACAGACGGAAATAACATGTACGAAAAACCAACAAACTCACTAAACTAGGAAATATAAATGATAAATGTATTTAGAATGGAAAAAATGATTCGCAAGTACTGTCCTAATAGCGATACCAATATTATTGAAGTTAGAACAAATGTAATAGTCACCACTAATGTGGACATGAAAATCAAACAACTTGTAATCGATACCCTTACACATTAAAAGGAAATTATCAAATTTATATTGAAAATTGTACAATATTTCTTGATAAATGATACAGTAAAAAACTGTACCAAAACACTATAATCATACCAAATCCCTTCTGGATTATTGAAACATCAAACGACACTAACTTATCTCTAATAACACAAATATTATAACTGAACTCAAAGTAATTCTGCTAGGCTGTACTTTAGTTTTAAGATATTAACATTAAGTAATAGAGATAAAATGTGTGTCACTACTGATGTCCCGACTTCTGACCTATCTGCCTGTCTGTCTGCCATGGGGCAACCCCATTCCCCTTCATGCAATTGATCTGAAACTTGGCCCATAGTCTTGTTGTGACTACAGATTAATTTTGGCGTAGTCACGCAGAGTCACACATAGTCACGCATAGTCACGGAGTGATCCAAAAGCTAGTTGCCCTCATCCGATTGATCTGAAACTTGGTCCATACACATGCTGTGAAAAAAAGATTAACTTTGACATAGTCACGCACAGTCACGGAGAGATGAAAAACCAACTTCCCTGAAGAACATGTTGTTGATTACACAGATAGTTATTTATATATTTTTAAAAATATAGTTGGAAAGTTTTTCAATAATATTATTGCTGCAACAGACAAATTTTTGAATATACAAAGGATGCTTCTTTGTTATAGTAACCAAATGCGGCTTTACATCATAAGCGATGCACCTATTGAATAATTTAACTAATGAAATAGTTCAGGTATATACAAGTCTTTTCAGAATTATGACCAATTTTAAAAACTCTAATGGAACAGGTATATTTTATACAATTGATTTTTCTTTCTTAAAATTTGTTTGGGATTTCCCCCTTAAGAATGAACAACAATTGTTCACTAATTTTATTGCTGCATCAGACAAATTAAAAAAAAAAAAACAATACCTGATTAATAAGCAGTGCTTATCCAATTACGGATTTTAAAGTAACATAATTTCGTTTTTTACTTTTGTTTGTCATTGTTATTTTTCAAGTGATAGCGAAAAGTTCTGAAGTGTATTATTTAAAAACAGTGCAAATAAGAAAACAGTGAAAAATAAGATAAAAAGAACGTGTAAGTTTTTGTGTATTACTTTCAATATTTGATCTATACATAATATGTGTTACATATTTATTAGCAATAACACCATCAAACAAAGAAATGAAGTAACAGTACAATGCACTGAAAACATAAGACTTCGAAATTTTACAAGGGAACAAAAAAGAAAAAATTTATGCCGAACAAAAACCACTATACAATTTTGATGTATTATGGTTCCAGTAGTCTATGGAGAAGTTTTTTTTTTTTTAATTTTTAAGTAAAATTAAAATTTTTAGACGTTTCTCCACATAACTAATGATGACTTCAAAAGGGTTAGTCCGATAATATTAAAATAAAATTCAGACTTACATAACCTTTAATCCGTCTATATATTTAGTTTCAATCGGCTTAGTAGTTTCGGAGTTATAATAAATAATTGAAGCAAAATATATATTTTTTACCTGAAAATATCAAATTTTTTTGTTTTAAAAAAATCATAAAAAATCGAAAACTGCAAAAATTGTTCTGATTTATTGCTTTTTCGCAAAGCCACATGTAATAGGAACAAAATGTGGTATCGATCGTGAAAATCGATTGGTTGTTTTCGAATTTATTCACAATTAAATGAATTCGCTCATTTTCACAAAATTTTTGTTTTTTGTTTGATATACATAAAAATGAGCTGTTCATGTTCTTTCGGTAGATTGAATTTTAAAAACACTTTATAGTTTACTAAAATTTACATTTTATTATTTAAATTTATTATATTATATAAGATTTATTATGAAAAGATTTATAATTATAAACTACAAACCCTGGAATTTTCTTTTATACGATTTTCTATTATTGTTGAATGACGAAGTGTTACTCTGAATATTCCAGCAAAAATCAGCCATCATGTGTGCATCCCAGCGACCCTGGTATCGTTCCTCCATTGTTCGCATATCTTGGTGAAATCGTTCGCCCTGTTCCTCGCTCAAGTCTCCTAGGCTTTCAGGAAAACGATTTAAGTGACTGTGTATGTAGTGTACTTTGATGCTCATGTTGCATCCAAGTCGATGGAAGTGAGATAACAACGTGCGCAACGTAATCATCACACTTGTTATTTCCTAAGAAATTTTGAATAACCCATACAAACGAATCCCATGCATTCTTCTCAATTTCTGACATTGAACTGCCAAAATCAGTATTTCTTGGTATCAATCTGGTAATGACATATAACGTTTTACCATCCATTCATGATTATTGGTCAACAGCACCTGATATGGGTGTACGCTTCATAAGTAATGTAATGACAAGGAAAAGATTTGAAGATATCCGTCAAAATTTGCACTTCAGCAATAACGATGAAGAAGGAAACAGGAATGATCGGGCTTTTAAGATCAGACCTGTCATAAGTCACTTCAACAAAGCATTTCAAAATGCAATGAACAACACATACAAACAGGCTGTCGATGAACACATGATCAAATTCAAAGGTCATAATGTTATGAAACAGTATATCAAGAACAAACCAATAAAATGGGGATTTAAGATGTGGTGTAGATGTGACTCTGCTTCCGGCTATCTTTCTGAATTTGATCTATACACTGGAAGGAAAGAGTATGGAACTGAATATGGACTTGGGAAATCAG
Organism: Cordilura impudica; assembly: GCA_963682025.1. Classification (NCBI taxonomy): domain Eukaryota; kingdom Metazoa; phylum Arthropoda; class Insecta; order Diptera; family Scathophagidae; genus Cordilura; species Cordilura impudica. Next base: position 77,261 of record CAVMKG010000802.1, read on the forward strand.
TCGTGCTTCAGCTGACAGAAAAACTCACAGGTTTGGGCTCCGAGATCTAAATTGATAACTTCTTCAACTTGCCTTTGTTACAATATGAGTTGAAAAAACGTCAAATAAAGTCCTGTGGAACAGTAAGAAGCAACCGAAAAAATATTCCAAAAAATGTACCTGTCGATAAGAATATGAAGCGAGGAGACATTCACACATCAAGCTTTGAGGGCATAGCCTTTGTCAAGTGGATGGACAACAGAGCTGTGACTCTTCTCACAAATTTTATTTCGCCAGTGGAGACAGACATCGTCAGACGTCGCATAGCTGGTAGTGCTGAGAAAATCAACGTAAAATGCCCGAAAGCTATTATGCATTACAACAAAAATATAGGTGGAGTAGATTTAATGGATCAGCGCAAGTCCTTTCATGAACTAGACCGCAAATCAAAAATAAAATATTACCTCCGGTTATTTTTTGACTTACTTGATATAAGCGTACACAATTCCTACGTTATTTAAACCGAATGTAAAGCAAAAAATCTTGTTGAAGGGAGTCAACTTAACTCCCTTGAGTTTAGAAGATTGGTGGCCAGAAATTAAATCGCTGGCTATTCTTCGCGTCAGAGAGAATTTCCAATATTCCAGTCATCAAAAATCACTGTCAGCAAGAGACCAGCTTCTTCGCACTCTATGCTCAAAGCCAACGTAAGAAAGAGATGTGTTCAATGCGCAAAAATTAATGTAGAAAATCGCACTTATAACTATTGTAATGAATGCAATGTGCATCTATGTTTTACTACTACCCGTAATTGTTTCGCAGAACATCATAATTTACCATAATTTATCGCAAAACATTAAAAATATAACTTTTTGTATAAATATAAATATAATAAAAAAGATATTTTGGCTCCCTTAAGGACCACAGGGACACATGTTTCCCATAAAAAAACTCGTATACGAAAAAATTTTTTTTCAAATTTTTTAACGGTTTTGCTTTAGTTGGATTCTGACAAGCTTATTTCATATCAAAATGATAAACGGAAAGTCCCCAGAAGCTTATGGTCCTGAAAGGGTTAATAGAATTGAAGACAAAAAGAATAAGACTCTAGAATACCGCAATAAAGATAGAAAAAGTTAAACAGATAAACGAAAATATTATGAAAATCAACCAGGTAGACAAATTGACTTCGAACATGAAACAGGTAACTGTAGCAAAGCTTAATGACACAAAATATAAAAGAAATAAGCAAATTATACACAAGGATCAGCTCATTAAAAGGAAAACTCTTTCTACGTCTTGTTGACAATCTTGACGATGATAACGCAAGTAATGTCACAGAAATTGATGACAACTGATCTAAACCAAGGAAATGGCTACACAATATTACAATTAGAAGAAAGATCATTGATACAAAATTATTCAAAAATATACATGTATTCAAACCTTAGGATTATCTAGCTTACACTACCAAATTAGAATTCGAAATAAGGACACTAGATGACGTATATTTGGAACATCAGCGTAAACATACTAGATTACAATTTCTGAGTTTGATACCCAGATATCGTGTAAAAAGGGGACTGATCAACATTTTCGGAACAGGGTTAAAATACCTATACGTAACAATGGACGATGACGATAGAATGGAAATTGAAGAAAAACTTAGAACCAATACTTTTAATAATCATAACATAATTGAACAATCAAACAAACAGATCAAAATCAACGCTCACTTTGACGAACAACTAAACACTTCAACTCATTTACAAAACCGATAGACTAATTTAGTAATGCAAAGTATGGAATTAATCAATCAAACTGAAACAGATTCACGAAAAGCTTACCTCAGATACGAAATAGAACATCTTGGAAAATTGGTTGGACAAGCTAGGGACTACTAGCTTCAAAATTACGAACATTAAATAGAGATATTTTAACAGATCAGGAAATTATCGATTTTAACGTAACACTTTATGAATTGGAAAATATAGAACTTGACGTTGCAACCAAAGAATACGATATTGTTTTCATAATTAAAATCCCTAATTTAACTACCGAAACTTACACGGAAATTTTCATACAACCAATTCCTAATAAAAATGGACAACAGATAATGATCGACGCATATTACTATTTGACAGACGGAAATAACATGTACGAAAAACCAACAAACTCACTAAACTAGGAAATATAAATGATAAATGTATTTAGAATGGAAAAAATGATTCGCAAGTACTGTCCTAATAGCGATACCAATATTATTGAAGTTAGAACAAATGTAATAGTCACCACTAATGTGGACATGAAAATCAAACAACTTGTAATCGATACCCTTACACATTAAAAGGAAATTATCAAATTTATATTGAAAATTGTACAATATTTCTTGATAAATGATACAGTAAAAAACTGTACCAAAACACTATAATCATACCAAATCCCTTCTGGATTATTGAAACATCAAACGACACTAACTTATCTCTAATAACACAAATATTATAACTGAACTCAAAGTAATTCTGCTAGGCTGTACTTTAGTTTTAAGATATTAACATTAAGTAATAGAGATAAAATGTGTGTCACTACTGATGTCCCGACTTCTGACCTATCTGCCTGTCTGTCTGCCATGGGGCAACCCCATTCCCCTTCATGCAATTGATCTGAAACTTGGCCCATAGTCTTGTTGTGACTACAGATTAATTTTGGCGTAGTCACGCAGAGTCACACATAGTCACGCATAGTCACGGAGTGATCCAAAAGCTAGTTGCCCTCATCCGATTGATCTGAAACTTGGTCCATACACATGCTGTGAAAAAAAGATTAACTTTGACATAGTCACGCACAGTCACGGAGAGATGAAAAACCAACTTCCCTGAAGAACATGTTGTTGATTACACAGATAGTTATTTATATATTTTTAAAAATATAGTTGGAAAGTTTTTCAATAATATTATTGCTGCAACAGACAAATTTTTGAATATACAAAGGATGCTTCTTTGTTATAGTAACCAAATGCGGCTTTACATCATAAGCGATGCACCTATTGAATAATTTAACTAATGAAATAGTTCAGGTATATACAAGTCTTTTCAGAATTATGACCAATTTTAAAAACTCTAATGGAACAGGTATATTTTATACAATTGATTTTTCTTTCTTAAAATTTGTTTGGGATTTCCCCCTTAAGAATGAACAACAATTGTTCACTAATTTTATTGCTGCATCAGACAAATTAAAAAAAAAAAAACAATACCTGATTAATAAGCAGTGCTTATCCAATTACGGATTTTAAAGTAACATAATTTCGTTTTTTACTTTTGTTTGTCATTGTTATTTTTCAAGTGATAACGAAAAGTTCTGAAGTGTATTATTTAAAAACAGTGCAAATAAGAAAACAGTGAAAAATAAGATAAAAAGAACGTGTAAGTTTTTGTGTATTACTTTCAATATTTGATCTATACATAATATGTGTTACATATTTATTAGCAATAACACCATCAAACAAAGAAATGAAGTAACAGTACAATGCACTGAAAACATAAGACTTCGAAATTTTACAAGGGAACAAAAAAGAAAAAATTTATGCCGAACAAAAACCACTATACAATTTTGATGTATTATGGTTCCAGTAGTACAAATATGGTCCAAATTTTAAATTCTATGGAGAAGTTTTTTTTTTTTAATTTTTAAGTAAAATTAAAATTTTTAGACGTTTCTCCACATAACTAATGATGACTTCAAAAGGGTTAGTCCGATAATATTAAAATAAAATTCAGACTTACATAACCTTTAATCCGTCTATATATTTAGTTTCAATCGGCTTAGTAGTTTCGGAGTTATAATAAATAATTGAAGCAAAATATATATTTTTTACCTGAAAATATCAAATTTTTTTGTTTTAAAAAAATCATAAAAAATCGAAAACTGCAAAAATTGTTCTGATTTATTGCTTTTTCGCAAAGCCACATGTAATAGGAACAAAATGTGGTATCGATTGGTTGTTTTCGAATTTATTCACAATTAAATGAATTCGCTCATTTTCACAAAATTTTTGTTTTTTGTTTGATATACATAAAAATGAGCTGTTCATGTTCTTTCGGTAGATTGAATTTTAAAAACACTTTATAGTTTACTAAAATTTACATTTTATTATTTAAATTTATTATATTATATAAGATTTATTATGAAAAGATTTATAATTATAAACTACAAACCCTGGAATTTTCTTTTATACGATTTTCTATTATTGTTGAATGACGAAGTGTTACTCTGAATATTCCAGCAAAAATCAGCCATCATGTGTGCATCCCAGCGACCCTGGTATCGTTCCTCCATTGTTCGCATATCTTGGTGAAATCGTTCGCCCTGTTCCTCGCTCAAGTCTCCTAGGCTTTCAGGAAAACGATTTAAGTGACTGTGTATGTAGTGTACTTTGATGCTCATGTTGCATCCAAGTCGATGGAAGTGAGATAACAACGTGCGCAACGTAATCATCACACTTGTTATTTCCTAAGAAATTTTGAATAACCCATACAAACGAATCCCATGCATTCTTCTCAATTTCTGACATTGAACTGCCAAAATCAGTATCGTTCACCAATTTGCGAATTTGTGGGCCGTCAAATATGTCTGCTTTTAGCTTTTCCATACTCAGATTTGGAAACTTCCTTGAAATATACTGGAAACATTCACTATCTTTGTAAAGTGCTTAAACATATTGTTTCATCACACCGATCGATCTCGGGGCACTAGAGCCACATTTATAACATTTGACATACCTGGAACCAGTGTTTCCCTAGAAGGCCATTGTTTTCTCTTCCAATGTTCTGATTTAGATCTGCTGTCCCATAAACATATAAAACGAGGATATTTGCTAAAGCCGCTTTCTTGACCTAAGAGAAAATTTACCATCTTAATATCAACACAAATTACCCACTTATGTTCATCATACTTAATCATATTCATGACCAATGCAATTACAGAGTATTGTACTTTTACTTTGGTTGAATGTGCGATCGGCAAGGAGTGAAATTTATTCCCATTATGCAAAAGGACACACTTCAAGCTGCGTTTTGATGAGTCGATAAATAAACGCCATTCGTTTGAATCGTATTTCTGTAAGCCCATGGCAGTCATCAAACCAGAAATATCTGTGCAGTACACTAATTCATCCTCTTCAGCAAAATAATGAAGTAAGGCTTTTCTCGAGTACGGTAATACGAAACTCTAGTTTCTTCAGTTATGAAACCTGTTTCTTTCATCCGGGACGCAAGTAATTCAGAAGATCTTTTCGACAGTCCAAGGTCTCTAATTACATCATTAAGTTGGTCTTGATTCCATGGTCTCGGCGAGAAATGTTTGTGTGGGATGAACTCGTCATTTTCAGATGTAGATGGTAGTGATGGATCTGAACTATCTGATTGGTAACAGATACTTGAGGTTGATTGTCCTGGAGATGATGAATGCACTTGACTACAGCTTGCACCCTGATCTTTAGCATATGCAACTTCTTGTGAATGTAGAACTGCAAGTTCAAACATTACAGCAGACCTCGTGGGGTAAGACCATCGCATGTGTTTTCCGAAACCGCTTTTTGTACTTAAACAAAAATAACAATCGGAGTCGTGGCTTGCTGTTTCTGTCCATACCATAGGCATCCAAATTTCTTAATGTCGTCTGTAAAATGAAAAAAATTTAAATAAGGAATAAGAAGAATTCAAAATATAATTAAGAATTACTGTAAGTATAAAATATTCCAAATCTATTAACCTATACTTACTTTACGTTAGATGACGTCACAGATAAATTAATTCGACATGAAAGGCATATAGTACTCGGTGTCCAATGCTGGTTCAAATTGTGCGGATATACATTATAGCAATCTTGAAATAACTTTTGCAATGAAGGATAGAATTTCACTTTTTTCCCGGTGATATATTGGCCGCACACATAACAAAACAAATCCGGATTGTTTTTACAAACAAATGTTCAGGCTTTCTTGCTCATTTTTATTAATAAGTGAAAATTACTTTTAACTTGTAAGCTGAATGACTCTAATCTTTATGTAGCGATAAAATGATGTTTCCGTTATCGCAAACACTTCTTGAATGAAATGAAACGACTCAATCAGTTCTTATTAATACTGAGCGCGATTTCCAAGTGTGCCATATCTATCGACCTGTTTTATGATAATATACTATAATTTGCGATAACCCTTTTTATGGGTACAGTTTGTGTGCGGATTAGGTATCATAAATGAATAGAAACAGCAATTCAGCGTCCACGAAAAATTATGAGCATTTAATTCTTTGCTACCGCAATCATAAAAATCAAATAAACTTTTGTTTATTTCTTATTTTTTTTAGTTCTGAGAATCACAAGAATTTCATAAACGTTTTTTCCAAATAATTTTGTACATGTAAAGGGGGTCGTAAAATACACCTACTTTCTATGTTCTGCATTTTTATTATACCATTTTCTATAGAATATCGACGAAGAGTTTTTAAATTCATTCTATAGCAAAATATTATTTGGTCATTATTATGTAAACCAAAGAAATAATGACAGTGCTTGCTTCAATAAATTGTGAATAAAAAATTTTTTGTGAAAATGGGCGAATTCACTTAATTGTGAATAAATTCGAAAAGAACCAATCGATTTTCACGATCGATATCTAATTTTTTTCCTATTACATGTGGCTTTGCGAAAAGCAATAAATCAGAACAATTTTTGCAGTCTTCGATTTTTTATAATTGTTTTAAAACAAAAAAAATTTGATATTTTCACGTAAAAACTTATTTTTTGCTTCAATTATTTATTATAACTCCGAAATTACTGAGCCGATTGAAACTAAATACATAGACGGATTAAAGGTTATGTAAGTCTGAATTTTATTTTAATATTATCGGACTAACCCTTTTGAAGTTATCATTAGTTATGAGGAGAAACGCCTAAAAAAAATTTTAATTTTACTTAAAAATTTAAAAAAAAAATCATAGAATTTAAAATTTTGACCATTTTTGTACTTAGGTATCCATGGAATTTTTGCTGTTGACCTGTGTTATCAGTCGTTACATTTGAACCTCTTCCTAATAAAAATAACAAATCCGTAGATCTTAATCATTATAACGTACTCTTAGATCTAGAAAAAAATATTTATAATACATACCGCACCTGTACCTCTAAAGTGAGTCAACTCAAAAATTTTCAATTTTCACTTTTTGCAAGAAAACGATACACAGTGGTCATATCTATCCACTGTAAAAATCTTACATCGATTTTTCTAGTCTTTCGCAAAAAAAAATACAGTTGTAACCCTCTTTGTGTTATAAGAGTAGCTTCTTTAGAATCCACTAGAATCACATATTTTGCGTTGCACCCAAAAAACTTGTTATTTTTGATGATCACTGAAAAAATCGCAAAAACAACTACTGTTGTATACATATTATTCGCAATTCTTTGCAATGAAACAACTGCTTTTAAATTTTATAGTAAATATTAAAAAAAACCGTTTTTTGCTTCTACTGAAAATTTGTAAATTTTGAGTTGACTCACTTTAGAGGTACAGGTGGAATATGTTAGAAGATAATTTAACGAGGAAATTGATAAAAATTCATGATAAATTTTTAAATGATATATTGAATTTTAAAGAAGCCCATTGTAAAATGCAAACATTTACTAAACAAGAAATAACTACAATCATTCCGGGAATATTGGTTTTCAAAAATTTTAATGACACGATATCCCAAATTCGTAATAAAGTTAAATTAAAGATTAATGGAAATTTTTTAATAAAATTTGAAAATTGCGAAATAAACGTATCGACCTTTACATATATAGAAATAAAATTGTACGACATATTTGTCTTGCCAAATCTTACAACAAAGATAAAAGAATATAGTGACACAACACTAACCGACATAAAAATTGAATCTTTATATCTTAAACAAATAGAATACGAAAAAACACTTGAACAAACATTGTACCAAAACAAAAATTCCAAAATAATTAACTTCAGTATAAATACTTCATTTATTCTAATAATCTGTATATTAATTGTATTCACATATTTCTTTTAAAATAAACAAACATATATTCCAAATTTACAGTTGAATAACGAAACCACTATAAATAATAATATAAACACCTTTGTTTTCGTCGGAGCCTCAATCTAACGGTGGGGGTGTTATGTGTTGCAATCTATAAAATCCATTAAACCAATATACTTATTTGCATGTAAGCATAACTATTTTAAACCAAAATATTTGTATTAAACCAATGTATGTATACCGGCATAATTATTTCTTTTTTTTTACCAACATACAATGTATGTATGTAGACATAAGAATTCCCACACTTAAATTTAAGCAACATAAACAAAATTATTTATTTATAAGTTATATACATTTTCAGTAATTATGTCAAGTACATCGGCATAATAAAAATTCCCACATTCATGAAATTGTATCAGGGTACATTGGCACATATAAATTCCATATAATTTTGATTGTTTGTAAAGTGTGACAATGTACGCTGACACAATAAAGAACAATTATAATTACTTCGAATACGGAAGCAATGTACCAAAAAGATATACAATGTTGCAATATGTAAAATTGGTACATTGTATTGATTTTGTCAAGCCAAGTAATATTGATCAATACGATCAGTATTGTACGCTGACACACAAAGCATTTCTTTGTAATGATTAACATCAATATATCCATATAAAGACAGAACAGAGAAAATAAAAATTGAGTCTTGTTTTTGGTCTTGTAAGAAAAAGTTGTTTTATATATTTAACTTTAATAAATTGTGTATTAAATCTTTTAACAAAAATCGTATTGAATAAAAAAAGAAAAATCCTTTAAAATTGTATTTTAAAAATTAAAAATTCCTTATGGAATAATAAAAATTGAAAACTATTTGACTGATCTTAATTTACCAACCCATCTGGATATCTTGAGGTATTATTTTGAGCGAACGTGCTAAAACAGAACAAAAAAAGTTCTATAAATCATTCACTATTCAATTACAAGATAAGTTGATGGGAATTTGGGAAAAACTTGGTACGGAAATAATGCCGAAAAATAGTGTATTTATGAAATTGAATATATTGCTTCACAAATATCAAGACCAAATCAAGAGCAAAAAGAAAAACCCAACATTTGCAGAGTAAGTAAAATCTCTGGAATCAATTTTTTACATTGGAACATGTAAATGCGATTTGAAGGCAGCTCCATGTACATGCGGCTTTGTTCCAGAACGCCTCAAAGAGTTTATGCACGATCAACATAATCAGAGAAGACTAAATTAAAGAGCAAGGAGCAACGTCTATGCCATCAATGCCAACATACCAAGATCCCGATGATTCAACATACGCACCGCCAGCGGTTCAAGAAGATATGGATAGAACCACAAGTTCACAGTACACAGAAAGATACGATTGTTTTAACTTTGTCTTGATATGTGACAGATTTGGTGTGCCTGATAGAGTAGCATCAGCATCATGGATAAATCGAAGGTTGTAACGGTCGTTAAATCAAACCATATCTTTCTGGGACTATGCTACCAATTGATCCGGCCGTGCTCAGGGAAAATGGGGAGGATCTTGTCTCCTTCAAGATAGGTTAAACCAGCTACAGTAATATTAAAATTTTGATAGCAAATTATCTATTTACGATGACTCAAAATAAAGAATTGTTATACCAAAAAAAAAATAAATTTAAAAGTAAATGAAGAAATAAAATAAGTGCGTATAATTAGTAGCGTAGAGGTAAAAGATGTCGCTAACCTCTACATGTTCTATACCCGCCCAAACCTTTGCTATCTATTACAAATTTTCCTAGATAGCCCACTTTTGACCTAACCAATCACCCTAAACTTTTTGTGAAATAAAAAAAAAAAAGTTAGTTCAGCATTATATTATTTATATCATGTAATTAAACGATATTATTTATTGATTAAATCGTTAAATTAATAAACACTTATCTATTATATTAATATTTTTATCAATTGAAAAATATTGTAAATAAAATAATTTATAAGGTAAAGATATTTAATTTGTTTGCAAGCAAAAACAAAAAAAAAATATGTCACCATTTGAATATATAATTTAAGAAAAAAAATTTAAAAGTTAAAATGTGTGGTGTTTATTTATTAAAAGCAAATAAAGTAAAAAAAATTTTATGTGCCAGAAATTAATCATTTAAACAAAGAAATGGCAACTCTAATAATAGATATAAATTATTTTTACACATAAAAAATATGAGTAACATAATTGAGCATCTATTAGATATTCATGTTTTAATTATTTAAATATATGAAATTAAGTGAATGAGTGTAAAAAAAAAATAAATAAATCAAAATAATAAACTTACGTTCTCTTATCCATCGATATAACAAGCGCTTGTAGTCGAAGAATATTTAGTTGACGTTTGATAGATCTAATTTATGTTAAAATGACATTCTCACTCAAAGACACAAGTTACAAATGAGAATAACATTCAGATAAAAAGAATTATTTGTAAAATTTTATGAGAATGTATTTGTATGATGAATGAATGTAAAATTAAAAGTATGTTTGTGTATTTATTATGAGTGGATTTAAAATGTTTGAATATTTTCTATTTTGACATATTAAAATAAGGTGACCATATTTGCACATCAGATTAGAACATTATAATCACTGATATTTTTTTTTTTTTTTTAAATTAAATTAAAAAAAAAAAATTTAAATATTAATATCAATATAAAATTAATATATAAAAATTTAATTTAACACTATTTTATAAATTAAAAAAATTATAATTTAATAATATAATTAATATATTTTTTAAGTTTTCTCTCTTTTTTTTTTTTTTTTTTAACTAAATATCCTTCAACACCTTCAGCACATAATAACAGGATGAGCACAAAAAATATCAGGATGTTCACAAATATGCACCAAATTAGCAAGATGAACACGATATATCCAGATGTGCACAGAAAAATTAGGAAGATGAGCACGAATTAGAAGGTGAGGGAGAAGTATCCTGATGTGCACAAAATAGCAAGATGAACACCAAATATCAGTCTGTTCACAAATATGCACCAAATTAGCAAGATGAACACAATATATCCAGATGTGCACAAAATAGCAAGATGAACACCAATTAGAAAGTTGAGGGAGAAATATCTTGATGTTCACAAAAAAAAATAGCAAAATTCTATTTGCTTTATTTTATATAATTTTATTTTTCTTGTCTGATTGGTTTGAAATTATTTTCAATAATGTTTAATTTTCCGTATTTGATTTCTTGAACAAAAAAATTGTATACATAAAAAAAAGGTAATTTGATTTCATTTTCAAATTTTTCAGTCTGTGAACAAAAAAAATTATTAACAACAAAAAAAAAAAAACAATAAATTGAGTAATTGATATAAAAACTAAAAAATTCAAAAACTGTGTTAAATCAACCTCACAAGGTTCGCAGAGAAAAAGAGAAATGCAGGCAAGAAGTGCTTCGCAAACGGTTAGATGATTCCAATTTTTCAGCGTTTTCATTCGATGGCAGAAAAGATGATACTTTAACGAGAGATAAAATTAATGACAAGTATCACACTAGGATGGTAAAGAACCTCATCTTGTTATTTTGAGAGAACCGAATTCTGAATTGATTGGTTACGTAAGACTGGAACATGAAACCGCTGAATACAAAACAACAAAATTAAAAGATTTTTTCAACGATAAAAATATATCACGGGATGCATTAATTGGCATATGCACTGACGGTGAGCCAACAAACACTGGCCAACACGGTGGCATTATACGACGATCCGAAACACTTCAACGAACTTCCGTTTAAGCATTTGTTTGAAGCTTTGGATAAATCAACCAGCACTGGACTAAGATCGGCAACTAGAAAACTGAGCCGTCAAATCGAAAATTGTGAAACTCTTCCGGTAAGTTATTGCTATCACTCATTTATTATAATTACCAACCGTTTTTAATTATTTTATTATTATATATTTTCAGGTGGTGGACGGCTTTCAGAAAATTGAGTTGAAAAATATGAATTTTCCACCGATTCGAAGTACTTATACGACATGGCCCATGCAATTTCTAGTGGCGAGGTTTCGGTGGATCTCGCTAACATCAAACCAGGAAAAATTTTACATTCTCGGTGGCTCACCAATGCCGCTAGATTATTACGATTATATGTGACAACGGAAAATCTAGATAAAAATTTAAGAATTCTGGTTGAATTTATAATTAAATGTTATATCCCAATGTACTCAATATCAAGTATTACAGTAGTGCATTATTTTTCAAGTTCGTTAGTTGGTCACGATTTCTAGAACCTCGTTTGCGCAGAATTGTCAATCAAGTAATTACAGATAATTCATATTATGCGCATTCAGAAAATATCTTTTATCAATGTTGTTTGATGATAGCAAAGAACAGCGAGACTGTGCTTTAAAGAAAATTCTACGCTATCGAACCGATGTTGACGACCCAACGGAAGTTAGAGTTTATAAAAAACCAGATATAAACTTTAATTGCACAAGTTACATGGAAATGATCAATTTGAATGATACAAAAACCTAGTTTAACCATCATTCGCGCGAAGCATTCCGTACGATACATTGAAAGAATATTTAAATCAAGATGATCCACCGTTTAACTATCCAAAAATTCCATCACACATAACAAGGAACGGAACGACACGTTCAATTGCTAGCTAGCGTTTCCAAACGAGTTATACCGGAAAACGTAGAGGCTGTTATGGCGACGACATTAGAGAGCCGTGCGGAATTGCCCAGACTTGAAAGCAAAAAAGACTTCAAACAATAATTTTTTTTAGTTTCTTTTCTATTACTAAGTTAAATTCATTTTTTCATTTACATATGTTCTGACGAAATATGTAAATTTCTAAAGAGAAAAATAAACTCCAAAAAGAAAAAAACAACTATTTCGCTGACTTTTTCATGTAAAGTGCCAAAAATGGTGATTTTTTGAAATGTTTTTATGCGGAACCCCCCAGGGGGTTCCAGGGGTGTGCCATTGGCATGGGTGGGTCGGCCCGCCAAAGTCAGTGGGGGCCGATCATACATTTGGACTCCATTGGGGCACTCTAACTGGGTCAAAGTGAGACACAGACAGACAAACAGGTCAAAAGTCGGGACATCAGAATTTGCTTTATGGTATGGTTCCTCGGGCAAAGTTTCTTATTTTGATCCCTAGAATACGATTTTCCTTGTCACTTGGTCGATTTTTAAATCAACCCGCCCTAATATATACAGACTTCATTTTTTTTTTTAATTTTGATAAAAATATAAACTAATATTTTACATAATATTTTTTAAGAAGACTGACGTAGATAGCAAAAGTTGATTTTGCTATATAACTTATTTCAATAACACTGTGGAACAAATTCAGGTTAGCAAAAGTTAGGTCGCTTCTGAGAGTCAGGGGTGAAAATAGAGGCTAAATTAGAAGACCCGTATCGCGGCGTTTGTTTATGTTAGTTCGTATTTTTTTTTTTTATCGACCTTCGAACTTTGGAGTCAAATGCCGATTTTCAGCATATTGTTTATATGGTTTTTTGGCTATAACTCGTCGCCTAATTGATATTTTTTCAATCTGTAAAAGCCAAATTATTGCTAGAGACCTATGTAACAATTAAAATTTAAAAAAAAAAATTGATTTAGAAAATTTTTGTAATGCTTATGAAGCAAAATGTTGAAAAAATTATTTTTTTTCCATGCTTTTTAAAAATATTTTCCACAAAACTAAGTCTTTTTTGTTTTCTTTTTGATCTATAATATGCTTCTCAGTTTCTTCAATAAATTTTACTTGAAAAGAAAACAATCATAATAATTTACTTCTCATCATAATAATTTACTTCTCATTTTTTATGTACCAATATTGTTCAGTGTTGGTTTTGAAGAAACATTAAAAATAAATTATAAAAATATGGAAAAAAATATATTTTTGAAATGTTAGTTATGAAAAGTTTTAAGTAAAAAAATTAAATTAATGATTTGGCCAGTTGCCGTTTAGCAGGCAGCTGTGGATCAACATCACTGCTCTCTCTAATATGACCAAGTCATCGTCATCATCATCAGAAAGGTCGATAATTTCGTCCAACAGATATTCTGGAATTTCTTCTTTGTCTTCCCCTTCTTCCCCTTTTTCCTCCTCTTCCTCTTCTTCAAAGGTGTTTTTATACCACCAACAAATTTCAGCGAGTATTGCATCTGGAGATTTCTTTCCTCTGTACCTGAAACGAAAATAGTTTTCAATCGTTAACATGTTTAAATTGTGCACTCTCTTAGAAAAATCTAGGAATTAAAAATATGCACACACTGTATAGTTACCTCATTTCAAATGAAGCGCAGTTTGGTGATAAAGTTCGCCTTGCTCATCAGATTCAGTTGGCAACTGTTGAGCGAGTTGATCAAGATGCTGATGCAAGAGATGAATTTTGTACGACATATTACCCCAAATTTCATCGAAAGCTGCCAACATGTTTGCAACAGATTGTCTGTAGTTGTCTTTGCGTTCTTTACCCAAAAATCCTTTAATGACTGCTTTCAATGCGAGCCATGCATTTAATTCTCGGTCTGTCAGAACTTGGTCAAAATCTTGACTACTCATTAGTTTCGTATGTCGGGACCATTAACAACCCCTTCCTGAATTTTGGCGTTACTTAGTCTTGGGAAAATGTCTTTTAAGCGGTTGAATACTGCTGGTCTTTTTGCGATACATTTCAAAAAATTTTTAGCAATGCCAAGTTTAATGTGGAGCAACGGCAACAAAATTTTCATTTCAGGAACAAGACTTTCGTGTAGCCTATTGTCTTTATACCATTTCCGTCCTGTTGTGTGTTTGTAAAACGGGGGAGAGTCCATATAAATATAAACACATTAGGTTTTGTTGATTTAAATATTTATTCTTGTGCTTTTATTACGCAACAATGTTCATATTTTATCTGCTATTTACAGTTGGCTTACTGATAAATTACTGATCTAGAGTTCACAATTTATACTGCTTAAATACTAAAATATTTACACTAATGACAAAGGAAAAATGCCTAATTATTTCCATTATGACCTATACAATGTATATCAAAGTCATACCGCACACACGACACTTCTGGTCAACACATGTTCTCTGTATACAGTCTGTGTGTGGCCAGTGATCTTGAAATAGTTTATTAAAGTACTCATGTTGCGTTTTAGCTTGTGTGGCTGCACTTGAATTAATTACATTCTAGCGTGAATCACCCAAACATAAACAAAGTACTTGACTCAAACATAAACAAAGTGTTTGATCTTCAATGTCACCACGTGTTGCAACAAGATACTCTTTTACATGTGCACATCAACAAAGTGTTTGATTTTCAATGTTACCACGTGTTGCAACAAGATACTCATTTACATGTAGAATATATTTAATATGACAAATACATTTCGGCATTTTCTCTTTGTACCCTTTATACCCAAGTATGTATACACTACACCCTCACCCTTAAGAGAAATCATCCAATTTTTGTAAAGTAAATAACAAACATTGGAGGATTCAAAGAATAGTGCATACTTATCTTGTTTTATTGTTTGTTTCCCTAACTTACACATGTGTAATAATTTTTGTTCTTATATGGTATTATAATACCTTGCTCACAATTATCTTAATTCTAGCGTAATAACTATTGTTCTTATGTGATAATATAATATTTTGTTTATAATTTTTAAATTCTAATTTTTATGTTTTTTTAATAAGTTTTTATGATATGTCTTAATCTTATCTTTTACTTTAACTGCTACGTTCGACTTGCTAACCTCTACTACAGTATACGGACCTTGGTAAGGTGCCTCGTTTTTTCTCCTATTTTCTATTCTAACTAATACTAAGTCTCCTACTTCTAAATATATGCTATTTGACTTGTCAGTTGAGTTTAATTGTCTATTTCTCTTCACGTTTTCTATCATCTTCTTCGCGTTTTGTAGAGAATATTTTAGCCTAGCCTTCAGTTCATTAGCATAATTTTCGATATTGTATACCTTCGGATGATTCATGACTTCATCGCCTGGTAAACTTGGTAATTTCCCGAATATCAATTCAAATGGAGAGTATCCAGTATCTACATGAGGTGTGACATTGTATGCAAATATATAATACGAAATCCATTCTTCCCAACTGTTATTTTCAACAAAAGACAAAAAGTATTCATTCAGAACCCTGTGGTTCCTTTCTACAGTACCTAACGTCTCGTGGTGGTAAGGAGTTGATAATATCTGTTCAATTTTCAGTAGCTTACATATTTCCCTCATCAATTCATTTGTGAATTCTGTACCTCTATCCGATTTGAGTATGCTAAATAAACCATATCTAAGTATTACATTTTCCACCAATGCCCTGGCTATTGACTTTGCCTCTTTCATCTCCATAGGACAAGCAATAACATATTTGGTCAATTCGAATTGCATTGTTAGAATATACCTTAGATTATTTGTTGGGCGCAACGGACCAACCGTATCAATTACTATAGTGTTAAAACTACCTGAAGGTGTGTCCGTCATTTCCAATGGTTCCCTTGTATGCTTTATTCGTTTGTTCCGTTGACATAAATCGCATTTGGATACGAAAATTTTTACCATCTTGTTCATACCTTTCCATATATATTTCTGTTTCAACTTCAAAATTGTCTTTCGAACACCAAAATGTCCTCCCTGTGGGGTATTATGATATAATTCTATAAGTTCTTTTTTCCTATCTTCGTTTAAAATACGCTGAGGTTCTTCATATAATATTATAACTATGTCATCCTGGTTTGATTTATTTAATTCGTTGTATTTGGCCTTAAATTCTTCCGCGGTTATTTTATCAAATATTGCATCATCTCTTGAGATGGCAAATTTTTTATAATTATATTTCCGTAAATAGGATGATAGCTTCTCCAATAGAGTACCTAAGCACTTTGGATTATCACTACACCTAATATGCACTTCTCTGTTATTTCTATAATTTTCTACCATATATCTATATTCATCTCCTATTGGCCTTCTTTCCATAATAAATTTTAATTTGCATGCATGCTTGATATCATTGATGAACGTGCAGTCCCATATATGGAGTTGCCTATGATATTTTTGCCTATGATATTTTTATTAATTGATGACTTTTCTTTATTCATACCTCTCGTTATAACCAGCGTTTTCTTGACAGTTTCGTCATTTTCTAACGGTATCATATTCTTAAGTAATGTGGAATCAATTTGTATCCGCAATAATGCATCCACGTTTGTGTTAAGCGATCCTTTTTTGTATACGATTTCAAAATCGTAACCGGAAAGCTCCAATCTTATACGTGTTAATCTTGAACTGGGATTCTTATGTGCAAATAATGAAACTAGTGGTCTGTGATCCGTAATCACCGTAAACTTTCTTCCATATAAGTATGGTCTGAAATATTGTATACCAAAGTATATACCTAACAACTCCTTTTCAATAACCGGTTTATTCCTTTCATGTTTGTTGAGAGATCTGCTTGCATAAGAAATAGGTAAATCGTCTCCTATCGGACCTTGTGACAAAACAGCACCTAGCGCATAATCCGATGCGTCCGTGGTCAGTACAAATGTTTTGTCGAAATCAGGATATTGCAAGACTGGTGGACTTATCAACTTGTTCTTGAGTGTTTCAAATGCCAATTGGCATTCATCTGACCATTCAAATTTTGTGTCCTTTTTTAACAATTTGTTCAGACAGTTTGCAACTTCAGCAAAGTTCTCGATGAATCTTCTATAATAATTGCAAAAGGCTACGAATCTTCTGACATCATCTGAATTTTTAGGAATAGGATATCTTGAAATTGCATCATATTTACTTGGGTCTGGTTTAATCCCATTTGACGTTATCAAATGCCCTAAATAAACAACCACAGGTTTTAAAAAACAACATTTGCTCGCATTTAGTTTAAGATTGTATTTCGACAATCTGTTAAATACTTCAATCAAATTTCTGTTGTGATGACTTAAACTGCATCCAAAAACTATTATATCATCCACATATAAGAATGCTTCAGCCTCTAATCCAGATAATGCTATTGTCAGCATCCTTTGAAAACTATTTGAGGATATTTTCAATCCGAACGGTAATCTAGTATATTGGTAGTGACCATTAGCTGTTGAAAAAGCAGTGTAAGGTCTTGAATCTTGTTCAAGTTCTATTTGATGGAAAGAGCTTTTCATATCCAGAGTCGAAAAATACTTTGCTATTCCTAACTTGTCCAATATGTCATCTAGTCTAGTTAATGGAAATTTATCATTTACTATCTTATCATTCAATTTTCTGAAATCCACAACAAGTCTCCATTTTTTTAAATCACTCTGTCCCTTTTTAGGAACTAGTAATAGTGGAGCATTATACGGTATAGTGTAAAAGGCAGGATCGCCATATAGTGTAAAAGGCAGGATCGCCATATAGTGTAAGTGGGACGCCAGCTAGGATCACCAAATAATATAAAAATCGTTGGACCGTTATATAATGTATGCCTTGTAGCAATCTACATACATAGTGGCATTTAAATTTAATATAGTGTATGTATGGGGGCAGGATCGCCATATAGTGTAAGAGGGGGCACAAAAGGACACTAAGATTGGGTGAGAACCGGACCAATCTCAGGAGGAATTTTGTCAAGTGCTTTCCTCAAAGCAGTTCCCGCGTGCACGCTAGATGCACTTTTTTAATGTTTTACAGAGATAGCACGTAGGCAGATTATGCCAATGTTTGAACCCTTTGGCAGAATATGCCAGTAAACAAAAAAGAAAATCTCTGTTTAGTTTTAATTATAACCCTTTCAAATCAGAATTATAATTGATTTATTTATTTTAAAATGCTGGTCTTTTATATCATTATAATTTAATATTTTTACTTAATTTAAATAATAGTCTTCTCTTTTCTTTACATTCGCATATTACATATTATTCATTGATTTTTGAACGTTGGGCTCAATAGCCAATCAGAAAACGTTCAATAATCAATTTAAATTTTTCCCCTCAAAATTTGAGTGACATTCCTATTTGTCATGGGTTATTGACACAATTTGAATTTTCACAAATTTGTCATTTTGCATTCCAGTGATATTTAATTACACAATAATTTAATGTTTTGTAATTCAACCCTTTACCCAAGGTTAGTGTACTTTGTGGTATGTGTTGAATGAAAAGAAAAGATATGCAAAAAAAATAAGTAAATGTAAACAAATAATTACAAATAAATATGTGCATGTGCATATAGTAAACAAAAATAAACAAAACAAGTAAGAGTGTTAAATTCGGCTGTGCCGAATCTTTGATACCCTCCACCTCGGTTTGTGGCAATACTATTAACATAGCTCATGGTAGTTGTGTTCTTGTTATTGTTAATATGTATGAATCACATTTTTTTTGTGGCTTTTTTTATGTTGTTGTATGTTCAACCACTAAACTATTACAAGAAAACACTAGGTTTCATGTTTTTTTTAGAGGTATCTATAAACTTTTGTTCATTTCTCAGCGCAGAGGCTCCCGATTTACTCCGATTTCAATACCAACCTGGTGGGAATTATGGCAAATAATTTTTTCGTAACCTGACCTAAGTAAATGCTTTTTTTTTTGAATGAGCGTGATTTCAACAGACACACGGACAGACGGACAGACGGACAGACGGACAGACGGACAGACGGACATCGCTATATCGACTCGAGCTGTGATAAGGATCAAGAATATATATACTTTATTGGGTCGGAAATTAGTTTTTCGATGCGTTACAAACGGAATGACAAACCTATATATACCCTCTGCCACTGAGATGTGGAGGGTATAAAAATATAAACAAATAAAGATGAATAAATGAAATAAATAAAGATAAATGAAGATGTGTGTAACATCATCACACCCCTACCCTTAAGATGAAATTTATGGGTTTTAGAAAATTCATGAATTTCATTACTTAAAATAAAAATGTTATTTTTGTTTCTCTTAAACTTAGTGGTTATTCTAATTTTGTTTTTGTGATATAATATTATATAAAAAAAAATGTAATAAGTAATTTCTATATCTATTTATTAACAATATAAATAAGTAAGTTTACTATGTGCTCTTATATGTAGTAATTAACAATCTATACAATTTTACATTTTCATTTACGTTTATATAATTTTAAAGTATTATTATGATATAATTTTATGTTTCCTTTTACATCTAAGATTGAATTTTCATTTTATATCTATTAAATTTCTCCTTTACATTTCATATTTATTACATCAATCGAAACATGTATAACTTCATGTGGTCAATGACATGGCAATTTTCATCTTTTATTTTAAAAATAATTATTTTCTTTTCGAAATTACGATAAATTTTTAGTCATCTATTCTATGTCGCGTGGTGTGTCCTTTTGATTCTTTAAAATTTTCGAGGATTTTCCCTCATTATTTTCTCATATTCTATCTTATCTTTCGGGGTTCGTTACATAACATATACTCACATACTTTTCGTAACTTTTCCATTATAGTGCGCATTTATTATTTCATTTATATTTTCTAGATCATAGCTATCATTATATCTTTCATTGCGACCTTTGTCTACAATGATTATCAAATCATTTATTTCCTTTATATATTAGATGTCAGTTTCTTCACGTCGAAATCTGGATTTCGCAGAATTATCACTGTATCTTATTATATCAGGCACGTAGTTTCTCCATTATCGAATCTAGTTTCGATGGATTATCACCACGTCATAAACGCGCAAATTTATTGATTCATTTTATACCCCTATTATATATTCTTTATATCATTTCCTTTCAATTATTTCCTGATGTACACACACCGATCTTGGAGTGAACATTTCCAATAGGCGGTGCCATCTCTATCGTCTGTCCTAGTTCGTCAGTCATCACCAGCGTTTTTATTATCTCTTTTATTATGTTTATCTTCTTTTATAAATTTCCTGTTTATTTTCATTGTCTTTATTTTCTTTTATAAAAAGTCTTTCCTCTATTTTCACCATTGTCATTGCCAAAAAAAAAAAAATGTTGTTAACAATATTTCATATACATAAATTTTCTTAATTGATTTAACATATTATATTCAATTTTCATTTAATTCTATTATGGTTATGATATTAATTCCATAATAATGTTTTGTATTGTCCATTTTTTTAAATATTTATATTTTATTTTCTACAATTTTCTCTTTGTCTAATTGTGCTATTACTTTAATATAACAATTTTGTTGTGATAACTTTACATTATTATTTTAGTTAAAAAAAAATTCTTTGTTGTTTTTTTTTTTTTTTACCAAATTTTTTTTTTTTTTTTTTTTTTTTTTTTAGTTTTGCAATTTCCTATGTCTCCAATCTTCCGATTTCTCAATCATTAACTTAGTTTCTATATCCCTCGTCGTGGGATTTCTAACGTCTTCGATGGTTGGAGCTCTTTTCATCCCTATAAACTTCCACCATCCTATTAATCATTTTAACTTCTCTTCTTCGGTTAGATTATCGTCATCATATAACAATTTTTGCTGCTCCTTCCGTTCATCCATTTCTATGCTGATTCTAACTCTGTTCTTTGTAGGCATCTATGTAGTGGTGTAGGTGTTTACAGGATCGGTGTTTGCAGGATCGGTATTTGCAGGATCGGTGTTTGCAGGATCGGTGTTTGCAGGATCGCCATATAGTGTAAAAGGCAGGATCGCCATATAGTGTAAGTGGGACGCCAGCTAGGATCACCAAATAATATAAAAATCGTTGGACCGTTATATAATGTATGCCTTGTAGCAATCTACGTACATAGTGGCATTTAAATTTAATATAGTGTATGTATGGGGGCAGGATCGCCATATAGTGTAAGAGGGGGCACAAAAGGACACTAAGATTGGGTGAGAACCGGACCAATCTCAGGAGGAATTTTGTCAAGTGCTTTCCTCAAAGCAGTTCCCGCGTGCACGCTAGATGCACTTTTTTAATGTTTTACAGAGATAGCACGTAGGCAGATTATGCCAATGTTTGAACCCTTTGGCAGAATATGCCAGTAAACAAAAAAGAAAATCTCTGTTTAGTTTTAATTATAACCCTTTCAAATCAGAATTATAATTGATTTATTTATTTTAAAATGCTGGTCTTTTATATCATTATAATTTAATATTTTTACTTAATTTAAATAATAGTCTTCTCTTTTCTTTACATTCGCATATTACATATTATTCATTGATTTTTGAACGTTGGGCTCAATAGCCAATCAGAAAACGTTCAATAATCAATTTAAATTTTTCCCCTCAAAATTTGAGTGACATTCCTATTTGTCATGGGTTATTGACACAATTTGAATTTTCACAAATTTGTCATTTTGCATTCCAGTGATATTTAATTACACAATAATTTAATGTTTTGTAATTCAACCCTTTACCCAAGGTTAGTGTACTTTGTGGTATGTGTTGAATGAAAAGAAAAGATATGCAAAAAAAAATAAGTAAATGTAAACAAATAATTACAAATAAATATGTGCATGTGCATATAGTAAACAAAAATAAACAAAAAAATATAAACAAATAAAGATGAATAAATGAAATAAATAAAGATAAATGAAGATGTGTGTAACATCATCACAACGGGCTTATGGAAGGTTCTATGATATCCTGTTTCAAAAGGTCTTGAACTTGATTACTTATTTCCTCTGTATGGGCTTGAGGTAAGCGATAATTCTTTATATATACTGGATTAGTGTCATTTAACTGGATTTTCTGATTGTAAAAGTTGTTTGTTGTTAATCTTTCACCATCTATGTGAAAAACAGATTGATATTCCCTTAATATTCCTAACAGCTCATTTTTTTCACTATCATCATTGCCTTCCACATTGAGTTCACTCAATAATTTGTTGAAGCGTTTCTCATTATATTTTGTCCCAGTCGCATTGGTACTATAAATTTCATAATTTCTTAGTGGAACTGTTTCTACCTTTAAATTACTTATTGTGGTAGTTTTATCCAGTACATTGAGTAACCTTATATGTTTATTGCCATTTTTTGGTACTATGGCGTTTGCCAAAAATACGCCGTGCGCAATCTCACGACTACAAATTACACCATCTTCTTCAATATTCAAATCAAATGGCAGAATTACCTCACTTCTTGGTGCAATTTTTAAGAAAGTTACGTTATATGTATTATTATGTATGGGTAGAGTAAGAGATTCATTTTTTGTGTTGATAGTCAGTATGAACTTGTCGTAATCTATATTGCAATTATATTTGCAGAGAAAATCGCGTCCAAGTATACCATCGGTATAAATGGGAAAATCGTGTTTGACTAGTTGGATTTTATGCTTTAGTACCGTTTCACCGCTTTGTATTAGTATCGTTGTTGAGCCCAAAGATCTTATTTCGTGTTTCGAGATTCCTGTCAGACGACAGTAATCATCTGGATCTTCCCTATGACTATGTAATAAATCTTCCTTGCACAAAGAGACGTCGGCTCCAGTGTCTATTAGGAATGTTAATATGTTAATGTTATATATAGTTCCTAAGATCAGAAGATATACTAAATATTTTGTTGGTGTATATTGGTTTCGTTCCGGAAATTCCTGGTACCCTATGACTTCCGGAACTTGCGGGTTTCCCTGTTCCTGAATATGGTGTATATTTTGGTTCCTATTGCCACCGTAGCGGTTATTACCATTGTAATTGTTTCTGTTATTTTCCCTTCCACGATAGTTATTTCTATTATTATTATTGTTACCGTTGTAATTATTGTTACTGTTATTACGGTAACTATTCCCGTTATTATTATAATTACTATTTTGTCTATTGTTGCCGTTATTATAGCCGCTGTTGTTGACATTGTGGTTATTACTCCCACCTCTGTTGTGTCTATTATTATACCTATTGCCGGTATCTCTATTATTATTAACGTAATTACCACCGTTATTTCCTCTATTATTATAATTATTATTGTTATTCCTATTACCATAACCATTATAGTTATTCCTATTGAAATTTCCTGTTCGCGCTGTTTGGAACATAATTTGGCCTTGTCTCATATCAGACGAGGTTTCCAAAGCTATCTCAATAGCCTCTTGTAGGGTTTTCAGTCTGCTAGCTTCAATAGTTCTAACTATCTCCCTATCTTTTAAACCATTTTTAAATGCATTGAATGCTATCATAGCATTTGTGTTGCAAATAGTTTCCCTACTTGCCTCACCAATAGCGTCTACTTGAATTTCGTTTAGCTCCATTGTCAGGGTTTCTATCATATCGGCGAACTTTCTTATCGACTCCGTTTGGACTATTCTTGTGAGCTCATTCAAAATTATGTTTGGTGATTTTTTTATCTTATATGCAGTCTTTATCGAAGTTAGTAGTGTTTCAATGCTATTCGGTACAGCTATCTGTCTTATTCTGTTTTGCGCCTTTGTTGTCAACTTGGTTCTGAAAACATAATTGAAAAATGAACCATGTTTTTCGGGTGGAATGGTTTCTCGTATTATTTCTAAATTTGCCAAGAAATTGTCCAGTTCATCTTTAGTACCACTGAAGGTTGGTAATAATTTCGAGATAGATGCCAGCTCGGCAGTGTTCAAAATACTAGCATTAGTTGTCATTATGGTATTTTCGATACTAGATTCCTCTTCTACTGTGTTGATATTTGCCTGGTGCCCTTTATTTTCGTGTAATCGCAGTATGTCTAATGCTTCTTTCTTTAGTTTAGAAAATTTGTCTATATGTTTTTGCCTGTCTACTGAAGTTATCTTGGTATCTTCTAATGCCGCTCTTGTATCTAATTCTAGCTTTTGTATTTCTCTCCTTTTTGCTTGTAAGGTATCAGTTACATAAACTTTGCCTACTGATTTCTTAGCATTGGTTATCAGTGCCTCAATTTGTTTATATATATTGTCCATTAGTTTGGAAACAAAAAAAATATATATATTCTTTTTTCTTTTTAGTTACTTATCTTTATTTAGTATGTCATTTTTTTTAGTCTTTCTGTTTTTTCTTATTTTCTTATTTTTTCTTATTACTCCTAAAGTATTTCCTTAATGAGATTATTTTTTCTAATAAATTAAAACTTTCTGTTTTTTCCTCTATTAATTGTTTTAGTTGATTCACCTTTTGTGTAGCAGTATTTTCAATGGTATACTTAATATAACTTAACAATATAACAATTATTAATACTATAATTAAGGTAATTACAATTTTTGTTGTTACTATTTTACATGTGTAGTTCATTTCAATTCAATTATAATTTCTATATTACATTTCTTTTTCTTTTCTTAAGTTATTTCTTTTCTTTTTTTCTTTATTTTTGTATTCTCTAATTTCTGTTAATATATTATTAAATTCTAGTTTTAATTCTGCTAATCTTTTATTTAAATAATTTATTTCTTCGTTATTCTTTTCTGTTAGTAGTTTTTCTTTCACCAAATTTATTCTGTCTTCTATCAATACCAGCTTCACTTTTCTCTCACCTCTATAATTTTTCCCTTTACTTCTTGTTTCTGGTACTGGAAAAATAGGGTATTTTGGTTCTGTTATTTTGTTCTTTTTAAACAACGGTTTAGGACCTAAAAGTAGTATGTCCGGTTTTTCTGAGAACTTTCCTGCCTTCCAGAGTTCATTCGTAATTTTAATTGTTGTTAGTATTTTTTCTAGTGGTTGTTCTTCATAATTCTTACAGTTCGTATTTATGCAGAGCACTTAATACACTGTAGTCACAAAACGAGTAGGTGTTAAAATAAATTTGAATGTTGATACAGTTAAAAATAAATTTGAATGTTGATACAGTTATCGTGTTGATGTTTATGGGTTGAGAAAAGGGACATCCTTCTTATCTGCTCTTTATCCTTTTCTCTTCTAGTTCCCGGTTTTGAACTAGGATCAGCAACTGGTTCCGTTGGGTCCGTCCATGAGGATCGCCATGTTGTAAGTTTGTAAAACGGGGGAGAGTCCAGATAAATATAAACACATTTGGTTTTGTTGATTTAAATATTTATTCTTGTGCTTTTATTACGCAACAATGTTCATATTTTATCTGCTATTTACAATTGGCTTACTGATGAATTACTGATCTATAGTTCACAATTTATACTGCTTAAATACTAAAATATTTACACTAATGACAAAGCAAAAATGCCTAATTATTTCCATTATGACCTATACAATGTATATCAAAGTCATACCGCACACACGACACTTCTGGTCAACACATGTTCTCTGTATACAGTCTGTGTGTGGCCAGTGATCTTGAAATAGTTTATTAAAGTACTCATGTTGCGTTTTAGCTTGTGTGGCTGCACTTGAATTAATTACATTCTAGCGTGAATCACCCAAACATAAACAAAGTACTTGACTCAAACATAAACAAAGTGTTTGATCTTCAATGTCACCACGTGTTGCAACAAGATACTCCTTTACATGTGCACATCAACAAAGTGTTTGATTTTCAATGTCACCACGTGTTGCAACAAGATATTCATTTACATGTAGAATATATTTAATATGACAAATACATTCAATACATTTAATATGACAAATACATTTCGGCATTTTCTCTTTGTACCCTTTATACCGCAAGTATGTATACACTACAGTCCAATGCGACTATTCCAGTTATGCTGTTTGTATTGGTTTCTTCCTTTAATACCTTCTCCGTATCGTGAATCCCAATCGCACAAAAAACACGGATATTTTGGACGGCCAGATGCCTGTAATCAATGAAACTATTTTCAGGTCGCAGCAAATGCGCCACTGGTGTTCGTTATATGACTACTTCCAGAATGTGTTTCAAATTATTGAAATTTTCACTAGTGTCAGTGCTATACGCAATCGGAAAAGAAGGCATTCTATTTGTCTTGTGCAAAAGCACAACTTTTAAGCTGATTAGTGAACTATCGATGAATAAACGCCAATCATCTTTTTATAGGTTAACCCTATCGTCTCCATTAACTTTTCAATATCATTGCAATAAGCGAAATTTTTTGCATCATTCACATTGAAGAACTTTTCTAACTCTTTTTGGCGTTTTCGATATGCTGTTACTTTGGTACCTTTCGCCAGCAAATTATTTCCTTTCAATAATGAAGCCAGTAGTTCTGATTTTTTCTGAGTCAAACACAAACTTGCAACAATTCCATCCAATTGGTTTTGTGTGACTAGGATTGGGTCCTTTGATGTTTCATAGGATGTACCTTCACCAGGGTCGTATTCTGAGAAGAAATACATGGATGTAGCAGCGGCGGTTGTAGTACTGATATCTGTTTGAAGATCAATACTTCGGTATGTTGGTACTGGAACGAATTCTGAGTGCGGTAATGGTAATTGGACACTTGGCACTGCTACATAAGCTTTATTCTTTGCTTTCCTTCTATTCAAAGTTTTATGGTAGTTAATACATCCATATCAATTTTCTGCTTGATGCGGGCTGTTGTCTAACCACATCATTGGTATACCAAAAGGCATAGCCTTCATCTTTTCACTTTTCCATTGCATAAGAGTTGAATAGCAATTAAAGCAAACTTTTTTAGGGGCATAGTTTACGTCAGTGATAAATTCTTGCGAGAAATATTGTTTATAGGCTTCCAAAAAAAAAAAAATCACTCGCATTGCCACATTTTTCATCGCTTGCTATGAAAAGTCCACAAACATTACAAAAATGGTCCATTTCACATTTTGGTTCCGACATTTTTAAAACAATATATATTATACAATGTTTTTTTTGTTATTTTTATGAAACCGATGCACTTAACTTAAATCACTCACAAAATGAAATAAGTTCCAAAAAAATTAATAGCGAATTTTATCACGACCGAGCGAAAATTAAAAGACATCAGCTTCGGCTGAGTTTCGAGTAATAGATGGATTTAGAGATTTTTTATTTTTGTTTTACTTTTCAGGTGCGTGTTAAATCAAAAAGAATATTATGGCTGATACTATAAAGCCATTTTTGTGCGATTCAATTAAAAAATCATTGGTGCGTACCGAGTGGGAAAGATGGCTTCGGTCTTTTCAGATTTATGTGGACGCCGAAGAGATAACCTCTGTCGTTCGGAAACGAAATAAACTACTCCACTTCGGAGGGCAGTAATTGCATGCTGTAGCCGATTCTATGCCGGAGGCAGTGTATACAGTTTTAGTCGATAAACTGAATGAATACTTTACGCCAGAAAGAAGTTATGCTTTTAAAAGACACTTTTTCCGTAACATTAATCCTTTAGAGAACTTATAAATGCCGAATCCTCATTGAAACTCTCATCAGTTCACACACCAGCTATTGTTACTATTTCTAACCCCCCGAGAAATTGTGCCCCAGAATGGTAATTTAGCGCCCATTATACGGATAGGTTACCACTCAGAACACCAGATGATATTGACCTGGTTATTGTTAACTTTGAACAAAACCTCAAAATATCTTCTCAACTTGCTGCGACACCCCCGACACAGAAGGCAGTATAGAACTTGTTCTGTAGTTGTGAGCGGCTATTAAATGAATAAAGAAGAATTCGAAGAAAGTGGCAACTGCACAGATCTCCTCAACTTAAGCAACAATTTAAGAAAGTTGCTTGAAACCCAGAGACATTCTTTTTTTTTTTAATTCGCCTTTATTTATTGAATCTTCTCATAGGTTTGTGAACTAACAATATATTATTCAAATCTTAAAATTTAAAATTAAATTCAGCCAGTGCCAGACAAAATTTCATTTATTCTATATACATAATCTAATGATACAAAATTGTTTGTATATCAATCCATTTTTCATCCAATGAGATCAGCAGTCTCCCTCCTACTTACGCGTTCGTGGATACGATTGTTGATTAAGTTACGTGCTAGAGGATTCGGGTGAGACACTAGCTTTTCCAAATAGTTTGCACTATATCTAGTGATTTCGTACTTTAATAGAGAAACATTTAAGTCTCTATGCAAATGTGAGTTTCTTACCTTCCATGGTGCGCCTGTTATCATTCTCAAAATCTTGTTTTGGCATCTTCGAATTCTTTCTGTGTTTGAAGCTGAGGCTGTTCCCCATAACTGAATACCATAGCACCAAATGGATTTGAAAATCGAATTATAAATCAAGAGCTTACAATCGAGACTTAACTTTGAGTTCCTGCCAATTAGCCATGTGAATTGGAATAATATCAATCGCATTTGTGTCAATTTAGCGTCTATATGGCTTTCCCAGGTAAGTCGGCGATCAAGATGTAGTCCGAGATACTTAACAGAGGAATGTTGAGATATTGGCTGGTTCCTAATTCGAATTTGAGGGCAAGTCTCCCTTCTTAGAGTAAAACTTACGTTGATACACCTTTTTTCATTTATCTTAATCTTCCACATATCTAGCCAATCTTCCAGCTGTTCAATATGGCTCTGTAAAAGAAGAGATGCTGTAGAGGGGTTTTCGTGTACGATTAAAATTGCAGTATCATCCGCAAACGTCGACGTAAGTGTGTTTCCATTTGTTGTCATGTCTGATGTGTAAAGGATGTACAGAAGCGGGACCAGGATACTACCTTGTGGCACACCAGCATGAATTGTCTGTGGAGGGCTCACAAAGCTCACAAGCATTTTCTATTAATTATATAGCTCTCCATTAGCTTATGTGTGTTCGGGGGCAGCAACTGTTTAACTTTATATAGGAGTCCCTCGTGCCAAACTCGGCTTGCGAGACGTCTCTAAAAAGTGCAGAAAAGTACTTTTTCTCTTCAAAAGCTCTTCTTATGGTACTAACAATTCTGTGAACTTGCTCAGTGGTGCTGTGTTTTCCTCTGAAACCAAATTGATGTGCTGGGAATGACATTATTTTGATCTACGGATATTGTTAGTTTGTTTACCAAAATTCTCTCAAATAATTTTGACAAGTTGGGCAGTAATCTTATTGGTCTATACGAATCGACCTTTGTGTGATCTTTACCTGATATAGGTATCATTGTAACGAATGGAACTTTCCATTATGGGGAAAAATGTTCAAGGCGTATTATAGCATTAAAAATTAACAGAATTATTCTTAATGCTATTCGGGATAACTCCAAAAGCATTTTATTACTGATCCAATCAATCTCCGATGCTTTTTTGGGGTTTAAATCAACAATAGCCTTTTCGACCTCTCGAATCTCAAAACGAAGGGACACTGCTCTATGCTGTGAAGTAACAGGTGGCAACTCATCAATAGAACTAGGGGTTATATTTGGAGTAAAAACTTTTTTTTAGATGCTCCACAAACAGATCTCCCTTCCCTTTGTCATTCCTAGCCCATCCTCCACTTTCCTTTCTTAGAGGATGCTTACATACAACAGGTCTTTTAAGATTTTTTGTAGCACGCCACAATGAGTAATCAGATTTTTCTTGGGGTTTCGAAATAGTAACAATAACAGGTGTGTGGTCAAACGAGAGTTCCAATGGAGATTCTACATACAATCCGAAATCGATCAAATCGGGTATTTTTTGCCCATCTGTAGGCCAGTACGTTGGTCCGCCGCTTGAGACATTTTAGAAACTGTGTTGAACAAAACACGACCCTTCGGGGAAATAAGTCGTGACCCCCACTATGTATGCTTGGTATTAAAATCGCCAGCCAGTATGAAAAGAGGGCCTAGTGCAACAATTAAAATTTTTAAAAAAATTGATTTAGAAAATTTTTGTAATGCTTATGAAGCAAAATGTTGAAAAAATTATTTTTTTTCATGCTTTTTGAAAATATTTTCCACAAAACTAAGTCTTTTTTGCTTTCTGTTTGATCTATAATATGCTTCTCAGTTTCTTCAATAAATTTCACTTGAAAAGAAAACAATCATAATACAAAACTTGCGTTTTCCAACTTAATATTAATTTACTTCTCATTTTTTATGTACCAATTTTGTTCAGTGTTGGTTTTGAAGAAACATTGAAAAATAAATTATAAAAATATGGAAAAATATGTATTTTTGAAATGTTAGTTATGAAAAGTTTTAAGTAAAAAAATTAAATAAATTAAATTAATGATTTGGCCAGTTGCCGTTTAGCAGGCGGCTGTGGATCAACATCACTGCTCTCTCTAATATCTTGGGTCATCGTCATCATCATCAGAAAGGTCGATAATTTCGTCCAACATATATTCTGAAATTTCATCATTGGGATTTAGATGAAGTCAAAAAACTACTAAAGAACAGAAATAACACAGAACCAAATATGGAAGATTTGCAATCGATATTTTAAAGAAATGAATAATAATTATAATTGCCTTTCATTGTTATTTAACTACGAAAAACATAGTACTAGTAAAAATTATAATAAACAGAACCTCCCATTGTTACAAATGCTATTAAACGCTATTGCAGTTTTTATTTTTAAAAGGTTTTTTATACAAAAAACGGTGGACCATTTCAAGAGAAGGCGGTCAAAAATGCATTGGAATTTGGATGCGTTTTTTTTATTTGGTAGGTGGGACTTTAGCCTTTAATTTTTACTATAAAGCGTAATGTTTAAAATACATTTTCATTTTTAGTTGAATTTAGTACAAAAGTGAAGTGTTAAAAGGTTAAAAAAGGTTTTTTATGTCTTATTTTTTCAGCTAATTATACAACTAATACTTTTTGAAAATGTTGTAAGTTGAATTTTGTCAGAAAATGCCAAACTTTGGCCCCCGTAAACTTCTTAGTCCTAATGTTCGCAAGGGCCATTTGAAAGAGCCCTAGTTAAAAATTTAATTTATTAAGCAGCTAACGTAAAAGATACCTGATATTGATTCAAAATAGAGAAGTTTCAATTAAACGGTTATGTTTTTACTTTAGTTAACAATATTTTTATTGTCTTTTTAATTACTTCTATATAAATTTTTATTGCAAATTTACAAAATAGATTTTTTTAGATTAGATTCTTTATTTATCAAAATTTTACAAGTAAATATAACAAAGTAATATTAAAATGTATAATGTAAAGAATTTATACGGCTTGGTAGATTTACCGTCAGCCGGAAGATTTGATTCAAATATAAAAGAATAAAAATATATAAAAAATATAAAATCTGTACTTATTTATACCCATATACTGATTTCATTAATTTTGATTTAATAATTGTATTCTGTCATTGAAAACTGCCTATATTTCAAAGCATTTCGAACATAATTATATAAGGGATTCCAATCGTATCACCGTATTGAATATCAAAGATTTCACAATCTGTTAATCTTGAGTATCGGATGAATCTGCATCTTATATGCTGTAGCACGGGACACCTTCCCAAGAAATGTTGAATTGTTTCCTCTTCTTTTAAGTTGCACATTGAACAAATTCTGGATTGTGTGATAGGTTGTTCGATGCTATATTTAGTTGCGTTTAAATACAAAAGATCACCACGGGTTTTCATTATCAACGAAATTTTTTGCTGGTTGTAGCTCTCATTACAATAAGTAATACCTTTGGAGAAGTCCAAAAATTTATAAATTCTTCGTTCACTTTGTAATGCCCTCTCATAATTGTTACGATAGGATTGCGTCTTCATTTGCTGGAGTGAAGCTCTACATGTATTGTTCCATACGTCTTTGCATTGGCTTATGTTGTCGGAATCTAAGTTGTAGTTATTTAGACGATCAATGTAGTCTTAATACCAATAAATATTTTTGGAGATTATTACTTCCGATAGTTTGTAGGGTAAAATTTCGTGATCATAGTCAAATAGTACTCTGGAAACATACTTCAAATGTAATCCATAGATATAAAAATGTGCGTCTTCCTGACCAGTGTCTAAACTTAAAACGTAATTTGGCGTGTTATGGGAAATTTTAGAATACGTTTTGTGAAAAATCTCTGCAACTGATCAACATTTTCAAACATAGATAGTCCCCACACTTGCGCTCCATAAGACTGAATTGACCTGCAAACGGTCTGAGATAATTTCCATTTAGCTTTTAATGACACATCCCTTTTTCCAATAAAGTTTTTCCATGTTATATTAATGCAAACTTTTGCTGCATCATTTTTTGCACTCACATTGTTAGCGAAAGACATTCTAGGAGTCAGCAAAATGCGTAGATCTTTATACTGTGATACAATTTTAACTTCTTCTTCCATAAATTTCCATGTTTCATTTGACCCAATACGACCACCTTTCCGAAAAACCATTATCTCTGACTTTGTTAGATTAACTTCAATTCCCCATATTTTGCAATAGAGTTCTAAGTTGTTAATCAATTCTTGTAGCACTTGAACGTCTTCTGATAGAATCACGATATCATCTGCGTACATTAGTAGTTAAACATCCTTGTTTAACTCCAGAAGTGGTATCCAAGTAATCTGATAACACAGTTCCAGTCAATACTGCAGATTTTGTGTATATCATATATATTTTCTATAAAATTTACAATTTTTGTAGAAAATCCCATTTGATGTAGTTTATATATCAGGAGCTTCCTTGGAACTCGATCGAATGCGGCTCTAAAGTCTCCAAACAATGCATTAACTTTTTTCTTTTCTTGAAATTTAATGTTCACAATTGCTGCAAGATTATATATGTTATCAATTGTGGAGTAATTTTTACGAAAACCAGACTGATATTCATTGACAATTTTATATTTTGTTGCCCATACCGTTCCTCTTTCATTAACTGCACTCATCATGATCTTACCAATGCAGTTCATAAAGGATATTCCTCTATAATTACATGGTTGCTTAAAAAACTCATACGGTATCCTGTCTTCACCCGTCGCTTTGTTTGTTTTTGCCTTTGCAAGCACTTGCCTTATTTCTTGAAGCGTTAATTCTTTATCAAGATCTGAATCAGTATTTATGTTTGCAGCATACTGGATTTCCAATGCTCGATTATTGGGGTTTAACAGCGTTTTAAAGTATTCACGAAAACATTCTGCTTCTACATGAGTACCAAAATTTCTTTCTTCATTTCTAATATCTTTTGCAAGGCACCACCATTTTTTACTGTCGTTAATAGAGTTCAATCTAATTTCAATCTGGTTGTAGTATTCGATTCTTTTATTTTGGCGGTTCTTTGGTAAAATTTTTGTTTTTCATTATATTTTCGCTTATCATCAATACTCTGAGATTTTCTAAAAGATGTTAATGCTTCAAGGGATTTTTCTCTACCTCCTTTACATTGTTTATCAAACCATTTGTTTTTGAATACTATTTGTTTGTTATAAAAATGTTGGGTATCATATGATTTTAAGATAACATGATTTAGATAGTTTAATTTAAAATCGACTTTATGTTCTTTCAAGTCATATAGATTATTGTTTACTTTAGCGCAAAAAAAAATTCCTTGTTTTTGGGGTTCCATTTCAGTTTTAACAGTAAGTTTTGTGACGGACGTTAATTTTTGGTGATGACTGTACTTAACAGCACATACATTAAAACGAAACGTTAATTATTTTGCCATGTAAAATTTTTGCAAAAAATACCGTTTCGTCTGTATGTGATTTGTTTAAATGTTTGTTTTATGTTTTCAGTACACTTTAATAAAACACTTGATGTTGGTTTTTTTTTTGTGAAATCAATACAAGAACAAAAAAAAGTGGTTTGACCAGACTGATTGCAAAGTTTATGATTGAGTGAATGGACATACAACAATAAAACAGGCAGTGCAGTAAAATTAAAAATAAGACATAGTGTTAATAAAATAAATTATCATTTAATTCTTATATTAAGTTTCGTGGAGTGTTAAATGTAATCGATTAATTGGTGAAAATAAAACAATTAAACAAAATTTATAATTATTTTTTAAAATACTACACTTAATTTATAAGACTCATTTAATAAAAAAAAAATATACTATATATTAATTAACTGAAATAAATAAAACCACAAAATATTGGATACCTGTTTGATAAAACAAAATTAAGGAATTAAATTAAAGTTCACCTCATAAACCAATCAAGCTTATAAATTAAAAAAAAAATTTTATATGTAACATTTTACTAAAAGTAAAAGAAAACCAAATTTTCTAATAATTAAATATTGTAAAAATTAAAAATTTTCTACTATCAAAATTTTCCTAAAAATAATATAATAATAATAATATAATATAATATAATATAATATAATATAATATAATGTAATATAATATAATATAATATAATATAATATAATATAATATAATGTAATATAATGTAATATAATATAATATAATATAATACAATATAATATAATATAATATAATATAATATAATATAATATAATATAATACAATATAATATAATATAATATAATATAATATAATAGAATATAATAGAATATAATATAATATAATATAATATAATATAATATAATATAATACAATATAATATAATATAATATAATATAATATAATATAATATAATATAATATAATATAATATAATATAATATAATATAATATAATATAATATAATATAATATAATATAATATAATATAATATAATATAATATAATATAATATAATATAATATAATATAATATAATATAATATAATATAATATAATATAATATAATATAATATAATATAATATAATATAATATAATATAATATAATATAATATAATATAATATAATATAATATAATATAATATAATATAATATAATATAATATAATATAATATAATATAATATAATATAATATAATATAATATAATATAATATAATATAATATAATATAATATAATATAATATAATATAATATAATATAATATAATATAATATAATATAATATAATATAATATAATATAATATAATATAATATAATATAATATAATATAATATAATATAATATAATATAATATAATATAATATAATATAATATAATATAATATAATATAATATAATATAATATAATATAATATAATATAATATAATATAATATAATATAATATAATATAATATAATATAATATAATATAATATAATATAATATAATATAATATAATATAATATAATATAATATAATATAATATAATATAATATAATATAATATAATATAATATAATATAATATAATATAATATAATATAATATAATATAATATAATATAATATAATATAATATAATATAATATAATATAATATAATATAATATAATATAATATAATATAATATAATATAATATAATATAATATAATATAATATAATATAATATAATATAATATAATATAATATAATATAATATAATATAATATAATATAATATAATATAATATAATATAATATAATATAATATAATATAATATAATATAATATAATATAATATAATATAATATAATATAATATAATATAATATAATATAATATAATATAATATAATATAATATAATATAATATAATATAATATAATATAATATAATATAATATAATATAATATAATATAATATAATATAATATAATATAATATAATATAATATAATATAATATAATATAATATAATATAATATAATATAATATAATATAATATAATATAATATAATATAATATAATATAATATAATATAATATAATATAATATAATATAATATAATATAATATAATATAATATAATATAATATAATATAATATAATATAATATAATATAATATAATATAATATAATATAATATAATATAATATAATATAATATAATATAATATAATATAATATAATATAATATAATATAATATAATATAATATAATATAATATAATATAATATAATATAATATAATATAATATAATATAATATAATATAATATAATATAATATAATATAATATAATATAATATAATATAATATAATATAATATAATATAATATAATATAATATAATATAATATAATATATAATATAATATAATATAATATAATATAATATAAATAATATAATATAATATAATATAATATAATATAATATAATATAATATAATATAATATAATATAATATAATATAATATAATATAATATAATATAATATAATATAATATAATATAATATAATATAATATAATATAATATATATAATATAATATAATATAATATAATATAATATAATATAATATAATATAATATAATATAATATAATATAATATAATATAATATAATATAATATAATATAATATAATATAATATAATATAATATAATATAATATAATATAATATAATATAATATAATATAATATAATATAATATAATATAATATAATATAATATAATATAATATAATATAATATAATATAATATAATATATATAATAATATAATATAATATAATATAATATAATATAATATAATATAATATAATATAATATAATATAATATAATATAATATAATATAATATAATATATAATATAATATAATATAATATAATATAATATAATATAATATAATATATAATATAATATAATATAATATAATATAATATAATATAATATAATATAATATAATATAATATAATATAATATAATATAATATAATATAATATAATATAATATAATATAATATAATATAATATAATATAATATAATATAATATAATAAATATAATATAATATAATATAATATAATATAATATAATATAATATAATATAATATAATATAATATAATATAATATAATATAATATAATATAATATAATATAATATAATATAATATAATATAATATAATATAATATAATATAATATAATATAATATAATATAATATAATATAATATAATATAATATAATATAATATAATATAATATAATATAATATAATATAATATAATATAATATAATATAATATAATATAATATAATATAATATAATATAATATAATATAATATAATATAATATAATATAATATAATATAATATAATATAATATAATATAATATAATATAATATAATATAATATAATATAATATAATATAATATAATATAATATAATATAATATAATATAATATAATATAATATAATATAATATAATATAATATAATATAATATAATATAATATAATATAATATAATATAATATAATATAATATAATATAATATAATATAATATAATATAATATAATATAATATAATATAATATAATATAATATAATATAATATAATATAATATAATATAATATAATATAATATAATATAATATAATATAATATAATATAATATAATATAATATAATATAATATAATATAATATAATATAATATAATATAATATAATATAATATAATATAATATAATATAATATAATATAATATAATATAATATAATATAATATAATATAATATAATATAATATAATATAATATAATATAATATAATATAATATATAATATAATATAATATAATATAATATAATATAATATAATATAATATAATATAATATAATATAATATAATATAATATAATATAATATAATATAATATAATATATATAATATAATATAATATATAATATAATATAATATAATATAATATAATATAATATAATATAATATAATATAATATAATATAATATAATATAATATAATATAATATAATATAATATAATATAATATAATATAATATAATATAATATAATATAATATATAATATAATATAATATAATATAATATAATATAATATAATATAATATAATATAATATAATATAATATAATATAATATAATATAATATAATATAATATAATATAATATAATATAATATAATATAATATAATATAATATAATATAATATAATATAATATAATATAATATAATATAATATAATATAATATAATATAATATAATATAATATAATATAATATAATATAATATAATATAATATAATATAATATAATATAATATAATATAATATAATATAATATAATATAATATAATATAATATAATATAATATAATATAATATAATATAATATAATATAATATAATATAATATAATATAATATAATATAATATAATATAATATAATATAATATAATATAATATAATATAATATAATATAATATAATATAATATAATATAATATAATATAATATAATATAATATAATATAATATAATATAATATAATATAATATAATATAATATAATATAATATAATATAATATAATATAATATAATATAATATAATATAATATAATATAATATAATATAATATAATATAATATAATATAATATAATATAATATAATATAATATATATAATATAATATAATATAATATAATATAATATAATATAATATAATATAATATAATATAATATAATATAATATAATATAATATAATATAATATAATATAATATAATATAATATAATATAATATAATATAATATAATATAATATAATATAATATAATATAATATAATATAATATAATATAATATAAATATAATATAATATAATATAATATAATATAATATAATATAATAATATAATATAATATAATATAATATAATATAATATAATATAATATAATATAATATAATATAATATAATATAATATAATATAATATAATATAATATAATATAATATAATATAATATAATATAATATAATATAATATAATATAATATAATATAATATAATATAATATAATATAATATAATATAATATAATATAATATAATATAATATAATATAATATAATATAATATAATATAATATAATATAATATAATATAATTAT